>JAQBSW010002251.1:0-107333 GCA_029291075.1 Eudiplozoon nipponicum
CATTAAACCAATCAGTACCTGTGATTGACAGAAGTTTTCTGTTTTTTTGCCTGGATACAAAATGATATTGATGATTATTTCTTATTCAACTATTTGACAGTATTAATCTTAGTCACTTTCTGCGTAACGATTGATTTAAAATTTTACCATAATGTATTTAAGTACATAACCTTTCTATAAAGAGCACAAAGCATAAACACAACATGTTAATGTTAATGATTTTAAAAACAATTAAACTTACAATAATTATTGCTAAAAAACGTATTCGATGCAATATAACTAAGGGGGATATAGATATTTGAATAATGTACCAAATTTTTCCCAAAAACTATTTCTATCAAATGTGTTCTGCCAACTTGCCTATGGAAACTTATTATATTCCATCGTCTGTTAATCTCCAAATAATATCTCTATGGTATTTTACTATTAAAATTTGTATTTATAGGCAAATATGAACAAGAATTTCGGAGCACATATTTGCCAAAGGTAAATTAAGTTGAAAATTTATATTAACCTCAACATTTAAAAAAATGATATGGTCCTTCAAGTCGATCGCTGTATAATTACTGAACCTGGATGGTTACATAATTACGCAAATCTGGGTTGATTATTTTGATGTGATATAATGTAATATTATTCAGACGCGATCTGATTACCGAACTCTATCTTGACCTTATTTTGAAGAGTATATCTTCATACCTATGTTCCGCATTAAAAAGAAAAAGCCTGGCATCGTTAAAAATACCAGCCAGTTCCAAGCTTATTTTAAAATGCAACAAAAATTGAACTAAATAAATATTCTCAAAGTACATTAGGCCAACCTGAATATAGAGACGTTTTAAAAACATGCCGTAGAGTAACGAATCGTCAAAATCAGCAATACTATTCCATTATCCAGTCGACTTCAACAAGGCTTTAAATGATCCTCATTGCGCAATAAAACAATCTAAATATATTGATGTAGGAGCAAATACCAAGGTACTTTAATTATTATAATTATGTGCCTACATAACACCACAACTAGAAATGCAATTAATAATGAAGTTTATAAACCCTGCGTTGTTCTCTGGATCGAAAGTACAATATGACAGGCATCATATGGAGAAATAACTTGTTCATGCAATAGAAAGGCAAATGTCTCTATAAAATACACTCCACTGACGAAATTGTTACCAGAAATACAGCATTACTAAGATATATGCCAAAGATTATAGCACAAAAATAAACTGGAAGTTTTTTTTCAAAATTTCTAGTATCCATGACAAATTTCATTAATCGCTTCATTCATGAATCGTTTTAACTCATTATTGATCTTGAGAAGAAATATATCCGTGGGATAACGAAACAGTTTCAAATTAAGCTGGGATAAACAACATACTATTCATGAGGTTTCAGATGATCTAATTAAAATAAATAGCCTTAAAGAATTTATAAAAGAATATGCAACATATTCATTTCATTGTCAATAAATTGAACATACATGCATCGTTGCAGTGGAAAACGAAATAACGGTACCATTGTTTAATGCGTATTGGAACTTCCACGAACAATCTAGCCAAAACTATATAGGCCAGCAGTCCACACTATAGCAATGTTACGTGCAATTCATTCTAGTAAGAGTGAAATCAGTTGAAACTGTAGAACAAACCACTGAAGCCTAACCAGGTATTAAATTCACTATCTTGGCTAAGCTAAAATACACGCCATTGTAAAAGAAAACTTTGCGCCGATGAGAAAAATGCGTAAAAATCTTCGTTCACCTGATTGAACATTCGCTGGAATATCATTTCCTCAAAATCCACAAATTAAACGTTTCAAACGATACAACAAACATAAGACTTATAAAGTGCTTAGATAATTGAGGTGATTTATGCTAACAGAAAACACAAAATCAGGCTTGATTCCTAATAATTTAACTAGCGTTAAAATAAGCATAGCTTTTAGAAGTGATCTGCTAGCCTGAAAGATTGTGCACCATTTAATCGAATTAGGAATAAAAACTTAATTCGCTCACTATATCAAATATTTCAAAGTTTACCGATTTGCACATATCTGTTGAAGGCACATATTAAATGTGCAAGAAGCAAAATCTTTGCAAATTTCAACAATAATTTTCATAGATATCGATAGAAAAAGAAATGATTATTTTAGATTAAGGAAAATTTCGTTTCATACTTATAAAGTACGGGAAAATATAACTAAACAACGTTTCTCCTTGCTATATAAATCACAGTCAAAAAAATTAAATACGCATATAAGAAGCTCGTTATAACAGAAAAATCACCGATCCTGATTAAACAAGAATTAGCCATCACGATACTTTATTTGAATAGCCAAAGATTCGAAATATCTAGCAAAAAACTTAAGCCTTTATTTAATTTCCCTGATAGTAATCATCAATTATAAATTTATTCGCTTTCAACTAAACTCCTGAGGAAGAGTTGGACAGAAAGCTATACAAAAAATTTGAATGACATTAACATCACGTCGTTTGTGTGATACCTCTTCCATCAGACAAGAAAGAGTCTATTACAAATCGAAGCACATCTGACAAATCCTTAGTAGATGAAGACAAGATTCAGGAATGTATATTTGTACATGCAATTATCTATCATAATAGCAAATGCCTAAATATCGCACAGTTCATTGAAAGAAAAGTAAAGAGATCTCATGCCTTTGTTAGCTATACATTTGTAAGGACCCATGTTCGTGGGCAAATGCAAATCCACGCCCAATAATATCCTAAAACTGGCAAAAAACACATAAAGATGAAAGTTTATAGATTGTATGAACGATTTTGATGCCTTCGGTAGAATGAGACGAATCCGCACTCAGCCAATTAGATATAATCGACGCGTATTTTGAAATGGTGATAAATCGGATCTTAGTGAAACTGCTTTTACAAAACCACAACCCGCGAATTTATCTGTGTTGCTTTATATTCAGGAGGTAAATCGGCCCATATAATTATTTCAATTAATGCCGAAAAGGCAACATCAATTTTACACGATTTTTAGTTCAGCGCCAAATATAAGTTTTAGGACATGATGTTCCAGGCTTAAATATACCAGAGGCCATACCTGAGTTTTCCGTACGAAACAGATTGCAAGCCATCTCGGTAATATATTTTAGATCAAGTTATAACAGCAGAAATAATATATATATATATATATATATATATATATATATATATATATATATATATATTGGCAGTACAAACTCATCACTGTATCTTATGGCGGGGATATTTCATTCATTAGAACGAATTTATCCATGTGAGTGACACTTCAAATACCGTTCAGAATTTGGCACGAACGGGTTTTGAAATGTGGCACATTTACTTCGATGTCTGTGATCCGAAACACTGATTGATTTCAATTAATATTATAAAGAGCGATCGAAACAAACATTTGTTGCCTAATTAAAGATCTTAGTTATATGTTTAAAAATCAGCTAAAATGTTACGATTTTCAAGTGGTAATTCCATATTGAAATATATGAAAAGAAATTTGCAGCTTAAAAGTTTTTATATTTTATTTATACTATGCGGATTCATCCACGTGATGTTGAGGATTTATAAAGAATATCATAAAGCATTCATGGCGCAACAGACAGTGCTACTTATTTAAGTGTACATCTGGCGAAACAAACATTTAGATAGACAATTTACCCAGTAGACCATATTTGAACTTATTGGAATCTCATTTTTTTTAAAAAGTCCGGATTTTTGTCGCAGACGAGGCTCAAACCGGGGCACATTTGCTTTGGAGTCTGCGGATTTGTCTACTGCACTGTCCTACCACACAAAACACATTTTTCAGATAAGTATAACAACTTTTGCGCGGGTTTTGATAACAATTATTTAAATCAAGATTGTGTGTGAACCTTAATTTCACATGCACTGTTAATACGTGATGATTTGTTAAATATGAGAACATTGTTTTTATTAAACAATTTGTTTTACATTATCCAGTTATTACTGCTTTATCCATTTTAAAGCATAAATACAGACGTTATCAAAATTCCTGGCATAATCTTTTATAGCAATGTAAATTGTTAGATAAAATTTCATTTAGAAATATCTCAAATACAATATTGCATCCTGCTTACAAACTAGTAATAAATATGAGTGCGCATTTTTAAATATTTTAAAAACAAACTCTTCACATAAAACCCTAGTATTAAAATTTTGTTTTAATAATTTAAATTAATTTGACAGAAATTACATTTTTATCTTTAAATAATTCAATTCGACCACCATTTGTTTTTGCTGGCATTTTATTATAATTTTTACCATGATTTATAACAGATTAAAATTGTAAAACATATTCATTATATGCTATTTCATAGCGAAACCTCTATTATTATTTGTTTTTAAATTTCTTATTGCGATTTAAAAATGTGTTTATGTAACTTACTTAAAATTATTATCCCAGAGATGTTCTAAATCTAAAAGCAAATAAAACACCAATTAAAGAGAACTTTATTGGTAATCATTAAATATTGTTTTTCTTCAATTTGAACCGGGTTAAAGTATAAGACATTCGTGGATTTTGGAAAGTCTGGTTATATATAAATATATTTCAAGGAACAAGAAGGATTTAGCTAACTATCTCAACCAATTTATTGGTAGAAGAAATGTTATGTAAAATATTGCTACTGCTTATATTCAAATTACTACTATTTTTGGTATTAATATTTCTAAAACGGTCACTTTTACTGATGACATCATTGCGGCGACTTGATCTACGTGTTGTGTACACACTTCTTTTCTTAACCTCTTCTCTGTATGCCTCGTTGATTGCACGATTTGTATGCCTTCCTAGATGTTGCAGAAAAAGTATTTGCATCATGCGATGGCAGCATGGACCCGAAAGGTGCCCACCGCCGTACATTTGCCCCATGTTGTACAGACAGCAAACCGTTACTGCTTCCACATACCGTGGCAATTCGTCTGGGCTCATCTTTCCCAAGCTCTCCCATAAATCCTTCAGTTTAGCAATGTTGAATTTTGGCCACATTGGGCTGTCTAGCGGAATGGTTGGCGTCAGAGTTGCTGGCGTCTGTATCAAGTCACCGAATGGTAGTGGAGTCGAGGCCCCATCGGCCACTGTTTGTGTCATCTCCCGCATGGTTTCCTCGCCTAATTGTTTGAGTAGTCGATTAACAGTTTCTGACGTTAATATTTGACCTTTTCGGCTGTTATCCAGCTGTTCGTCTAAGGGCAGCTTATCCTGACTTTTTTGCAAAATTGTGTCACGATCTAAGTTGTTTTGCATAGACGTACAACCACGTAGGTGACCAAATACAATAAGTAACAATACCACTAAACCGGACTGTTTATTATTTCGTTTAATGGAGCTGCATGCGCGAAAATGAAATTGTTCAGAGTATTGCACAGCCATTTCTATATTTCTACAAAAGACACAATTATCAATTGACAATCAAACGTGTTTAGTGTGCCCTATTTACATATTTATTTGTGGCATGATTGGTTTGTATTTTGAAAGTAATGTAAATTGTGTTGCGTCGATAACGTTGCACTGTCATGTAACACAAATTTAAATGTATCTATATAAAATTGTGCGTGTGTGTTATATCGATTCAAAACGTGAAAAAATTTACACAATTATGCAGTCCAGACTCCGCAACCTTCATCGTTTATATAGTCCAAGTTTTGAACAAAAATTTTCCGTTAATGCTCTTTTGTTTTTGCCTACGCAATTCTCAGAAAATAGCATCATATTGAAGTGGACAATGTTTGGCTGACATATGGCAGAGCAATTGCACAAACAAACATTTTCTAGCATCAGTGCAAATATTTTAGACAGAAGGGAAATATGTTAATGGACTTATTATTTGTGCATCTGTTTTATTGTACAAATATATTACCAAATAAATGTATACAACTCCCCATTACTTATTGCCCTGCAGGTTAATATTTGAAGACCTGTATATATTCCTTTCTAATTTTAATATGAAAAAAGTTTCATAAAAATAGTTATATGAAAATATTTATGCACAATATAATAGAAAACTGAAAATGATGACTAATTATTTTCATGTTTAGCATAGACGTTAATCTATTTGTGAAAACAGTAAGTTCATTAAAACTCATCAATTATAGCTTCACGGGTGGTAATTAAAACTCCTCAATTCAAGTTTGCAAGTTTGAGATAAACACTAATCGCAGTTTATCTACTCAGACGCACAGCAAAACAAGTACATTTGATTGATTGCACGTTTATTTGACTGATCGGATACAAAGGGCTTGGAGTTAACCATAATGTCAATAAACCATGAGAAATTTTTACAAAAATGGCCAAACAAACCACACAATATACGTTTCATTCGGTTAATTTTAAACCTAAGGTTTCCTAACTGGAGAAATAAGAAAGAAGTTCTTCTAAACTAATCTTTTAGAAATAAATTTGTTAAAACGTGTCTATATATTACGCCTCTTAAGGTTAACCAAATAGCTCATTGAAATTGCACACTAACACAGTTTGCATAAATATATATTTATAGTTTGACAGTAAAAACGTCATATTACAACTGGTAGGATATGTAATTCATTAAGTAGATCTGCTTGCCGCGAACGGGGCTCAATCCACGACACACCTGCCTCGGAGTCTAGGAATCTATTCGCAGGTTCGAAACTGTTCATGTCCGCTTTAAAATCTGTTGATCTAACCACAAAGCTAATCTGCCTGCTGAAATATTGTGTGATGTCGAAGAGTTATTTTACGTATACGAGACTAAAATATTTTTAAATAAACCGAAACTGCAATTATGTTCATTTTTATATGTGCTTCTTACAAAATATATAGTTTATGTAAAACATCTGTAAAAGAACATCACTCTGAAAACATATTTATATTTTGTTTAACACTTATTTCAGTTCTACAGCAAGAAAATTAATGAATTTCTTAGACGATTTCTTACCTTTAGCATGTTTGATTTAGAAGAACACCTTTATTTGTATTTTTTCATAAAATTGATAATATGGAACGCCAATAAAATGTCAATTCATATTTTGCAAACCCAAGTTTTTATGGCAAAATTGGACAACTTCATGTCAAACAATGAGAAAAACGGCATTGCCAAGCTTTGCTCCAATTATAACTAAAGGAATGCAATCTATCTAAATTAGTTGTCAAAATAGCTTTTAGAAATCCCACATGAATTATTACTTGCTAAGTAAATATTTTATTTGGAATCACATAAACATGGTACAAGACGTGTAAAACCTTTAGTTCAGCCATTCTTATGTATTTTTTAAATTAGATTAAGAAATAAATCGTGCATGGACATATACATTTATAATAAAGCAGGTATGTATAAAACAGTTAAAAATCCATTTTATAAACTTTGTTGTGCATACCTGCTTAAAAAGTAATTCTTTACTTCTATACACGATTTACTTTCCGATTCTTATTCCCAATAGTATAAGATACCCAATATAGTGCATCAAACAGATACGTCTAGACATGATTTTGATCTCCTACACTATCTTTCCGAATTGGCACGTCCAAAAGAGGACTAACGGGACAGACGCTTAAAAGTTTGGCATTTTATTCACTACGACGTAAGTTTTGAAGTGGATATGTCGCAATAATCAGAAGCATATGCCATCTGTCTCAAAGCCCGCTAGTGGGATTTCTGGAAAATATTTAATGAGTTCCAATAGGAATATCATTTGTCATGTTGATGAGTTGCATTTGCTATTTTATGCGTTTTAAAGTTTACAACCAAAAACAAATATAAAGATCTGCATATACGTTATATATATATATATATATATATATATATATATATATATATATATATATATATATATACTATATATATATGATATATATAGTCATATTGAATTGCGGAATCCTATATTTGTATATGTTGAGTTGTCATAATTAAATATTTGTAAACAATCAAATTTAATGTGTTTTCATAAACTAGGTCTGACACGTCCTGATTTTAATCTTACCGTTCGTTAATACATCTTTGTCAATTTCAAAAACTACCAATATTGCTGTAGTCTATCTCCGCACTAAGGAGAAGTTAATCAATCTTAATTTATGTCTTTGTAATATTGTTCTCAAAAAAGAGATGAAAACGACTACATTTTAGCAGGAAACTCCCCTGTTTTACAATGCTGTTCAAACAATAAATTTTGTTAGGACAGTTTTTTAACAAAATTAAAACGACCAAAAGTCATATAGCAATACGAATAATCCATTGACGATGAAATCACTAGCTATTTGCCAGAACCGGTTAAGTAAATACTGTCAAGAAGACACGTAAATTAGCTAATTTACCTATTTATAAGAACAAAATGTAATACATAAGTATATTGACGCATGTCATGAAACCTTATATCCAATTGAAAAAAATAATCCGACGTAAATTTGGCCCATATCATTTAGTTTTACAAGGATTTATATATTTGAAAATTTGTGATCTAATTTCGCTTCTGCGTAATTGGAGAATTATCTTTCGTATTTAAAAATAATCTTAGATCCCATAAAATATCTATTTTCGGATATTGCTTGTTATTCAGTAGATATTTAATTTAAATTGTAATTGTATTGTTCATTTTACTGATTGTTTAGGCTCCCAGTTTGTAATTCTCTACAACAGATTTTGGCCATTTAACTAATGAGTGGCAGTCGAAAAAATCCCTAAACCAGGTATATATTAATTCCATTTTATCCATAGTGCTAATTATGGTAACTATTATTTTATAAGTATTTTTATTTTTATTATAAATAATAGCAGAATTAATAATAATTTATATAGTTATAAACTTATCCTTTTCACACAGTGTGCGCACACTTTCACCTAGATCATATTAATTATGCTCTACTTTGTGTGATTATAATAATAAACAAACAATATTTTCTGAGATTTTGCAGTAATATCCTTATTATTGCGTTTAACGTCGTTTTATTATAATGTCAAATGGAAGTCGACGTGCGTCAGAATTAGTTGCTGTTTACAGTAAAATAACATAGTGTGGTTATTGTTGCAAATTTATATTTCCTGTATTTGAAATCAGCAAACACTATTTATTCATAATGATTTGTCATAACTACACGTGAAATCAATCATTTTGTCATTGGAGGGAATAAATAATTGTGGGTACTTACCGCCAAATCGATAATTGCTCCATTTAATAGGTGAAAATTGCAAAATAAAATGTTTTTAAATACATCTAAATTGTACATACGCATTCGTTTAAAGTAAATTTTTTGGGATCATTAAGATTGATAGACAAATTTGTGACATACTAAACACAGTACAGCAATGAGGCTTTGACCTATTTATAGAGGTTTTGCTCGACAAACGCTGAAACGAGTTTCGGCATGTACTTGATTGTAGTTCATTTTGTTGCATGGTTTGTTAACAATGAAAATAATTACTTATTTTGGTAATCTTGATATAAATAAATAATTTTATCACCATCCCTTGAAGAATTTTAGCTAATTTGAAATTTAAGAATGTGACAAATGCTGTAAAATGTCAAATTACTGATTGAATTACAATTTTTCAGTTCACGTCCAAATCAAGTAATTGGCAGGTGACAGCACAAGATGAAAATACCTCAATTCCGATTTTTATTACGATATGTATATAAATAAGTAAATAAACATGTGTTAGCCTTTTTATTGCAGGATTAAATTATATAAACGTGGGCCGTATATGCTAAACGTTGTATACAATGGGGGCTGCAATTTATCAAGTTTAACGGTTTCAAACTTATTCAGCATTCATCAATTTATTGCCTGAATTGTCGCAAAAACGTCCCAAACCGTGGCACATTTACTTCTGAATTATGTAAAAAAACCGTGCACCACCCATCCTATTCAGCCCAAACAATATTTTTTGTTATACACAAGCTTAGGCTTTTGTCCGTCTTCTATTCAGGTGGATCCTTCTTTTATTTCTTTCCTATTAAAGTTCAAAACGGTCAACTCGACCTGCCAGACAGACGAAATGCCACCTGTGCAAGTGATATTAAATGCCTTTTAAAGGCACGATTTAATTTTCTATGTTGTCAGTATAAACTTTTCTTTCGTTCGGCATTTTGTGCAATTTGCCCGGAAACCGGTTTTGTCGTAATTGGTCACCAAATAATACATGCCAATACTGATGGTATAATTTATTACTTATATTCGTAATCGTACGAAATTTTATATTTATAATGGTCATATATATATATATATATATATATATATATAAGATAAAGAGCCAAAGATCAATTGCCAATACTCTCGAAATCATTCATAATCTAAAAATTCTCGTGTCACTTGATTATGTACGATTTTTGAGATATTCTTTTAGACACCAATGACCTCAAAAGTCTCATATTCGCATGTATGAAAAATGTGCAAATTTCGTTTCAAAGTAATCATTACCGTCAGTTCAGTAGTGTATCTATGGAAAGCTGAATTGCACATCTTTTGGCATAAAAATACATGAACGAGTTTAAAAAACAAAATAGACAAGTTCACTCTTTACACATGGTATGTAGTTGGTCTAGTATAGTTCAATCTAGATGCAGCAGAATAAACTGAAATTCCTAATAAATTCAATGACGCCAAAACATTTATCAAATTCATTCTCAAGATAGAGAACGACAAAATTTTTCCCTTCTTGGCGGATAAGGGCGATTTGACACTGGCATTACTTATGAAATCCACTAAAACTGAGAAATGCATTTTTTTATAACAGAAGCGTGACAAAATCTCAACAATAAACTTAGTTAACAATCAATCAGACAGAATCAGGAACGTATGCACTAAGCCCAAACCGATAACCAGCTAGAATTTATGAAGAATATTTTACCAATGAACAACAAAGTGGAGCTGTTCACAAAAGTCAACATCATGCCACATCCGATACGTATTACAGATGTTGCCGTCAGAAATTAATTAAAATAAACTTGCCTAAATAAAGCTAATTTCCCTAATGAAATAGCTAAAATATTATTTATCACACAGAGAATCAAAAGATTAGATGCCAAGGACCAATTGCCATTTCTGTCCAAATACTGATTAGTATACAAATTTTCATATATGTGAAGTAGTTTAAATATTGGATCAACAAAGAAGTAATTGATTAATGGAATTCTACGACTTTTGCTGCAGAAATTGAATAAAAAATGCTTCATGCCGTCAGGAAAATCATTTATTTCAAAATGGAGCTCTAAAACAACTTGACCAATTTCCTAATAAAACACAAAGCAAAATCCGAAAAATTAGTATACATATATGAATTAATTTATATAAAAAAAACCCAGCCTTAACATTCTCAAATTTTCACCAACATTAAATTTTAATCGAATGGCCACGAAACACAAAACCTAACAGCAATTTATTAACATCAAGGCAAGCCAAAATATCCGCTAGATCAGTCCCAACAATCATTTGTTTAGACTAACAACAAACTGAAGAAGGAAAAACAATTTCACAAACGGCATTACTACCATCGTTAACAACGACGACAATTTCAAAAATATATGAGCATTCAACAGGACAATTCGCACATCATACGCTGTTACCATGGTGGCACAATTAACTGAGGAAAACGGCGGAAGGAAAGACGACATTCGGGGGAAACACCCGTACACTTAACAACCAGCCGAGAGAAAACTAAGTAAAAACTCAATCAATCAATAAAAAAAATAACCAAATCTGAAGCATCATTCTGCAACAAAACGAGAATGGTCCCTACACTCACATACATAGACACATACGAATATACATTTACAAATTAGACCAAAAAAGAAATAGAAGTAAAACCGAAAATCAACTAGTTGCCACTCGCATGATCAAAATAAAGCCGAGGATACAAATAAAGTGAAGTTTAACAATAATTGATTGCGCGTGTGGTGGTAACAATGCCTTAAATCAAGTTTGCGAGCTTGAAGTAAACACCAATCCCATTGTATGTAACCAGTCGTCGAACAACATAACAAAACTACCGCCAGCCGCAACGCACTGACGCGTTTCGACCTTCCATGATCATCATCAGAGTACGACGGCAAACTGACTATCGAGGATCAAACCGCATTGAATATATATGGAAATCAAATTTAGATATGCGGCTCTCACCTCTAGCAGTCTTGCATACATTGAACTTGACTGGAAATGTCGGCTGCAAAATTTCTATGCAGTCACGAACATTAACTGTTTGCAGCTTTCGCCACATATACATATATATAGGCAATAAAATTTAACAATAATTGATTGCGCGGGTGGTGATAACAATTCTTTGATGTGAGAGCCGCATATCTAAATTTGATTTCCATATATATTCAATGCGGTTTCATCCTCGATAGTCAGTTTGCCGTCGTACTCTGATGATGATCATGGAAGGTCGAAACGCGTCAGTGTGTTGCGGCTGGCGGTAGTTGTGTTATGTTGTTCGACGACTGGTTAAATACAATGGGATTGGTGTTTACTTCAAGCTCGCAAACTTGATTTAAAGAATTGTTACCACCACCCGCGCAATCAATTATTGTTTAAATTGTATTGCCTATATATGTATATGTGGCGAAAGCTGCAAACAGTTAATGTTCGTGACTGCATAGAAATTGTGCAGCCGACATTTCCAGTCAAGTTCAATGTATGCAAGACTGCTAGAGGTGAGAGCCGCATATCTAAATTTGATTTCCATATATATTCAATGCGGTTTGATCCTCGATAGTCATTTTGCCGTCGTACACTTATGATGATCATGGAAGGTCGAAACGCGTCAGTGCGTTGCGGCTGGCGTTAGTTTTGTTATGTTGTTCGACGACTAGTTAAATACAATGGGATTGTTGTTTACGTCAAGCTCGCAAACTTGATTTAAAGAAAATTGAAGTTAAGTATACTGGAAATAAACAGTCCTTATCCACTTTGTTAATAAATGTTTTCTCTACCTAATAAAAATATAGTGTGTAATATTCGAGGGCAATAGAATTTTTATATATATATATATATATATATATATATATATATATATATATATATGTGTGTGTGTATGAATTATCTGTCATTTTGTCGTCTTGATCTGAGTATGAATATAATGCTAAATCAATTGCGTATTGTTTTATTTTTCAGCTGACTTAAAATTGGCGTCTGTTAGTCGCAGATCCAAAAACTTATATTTACATTTTAAAACATTATCACTACCCACGCAAAAAATTATTCCAAAATATATAGTCAAATAAATCAGATACCACAAATGAAAAGACTTCGCACTTTAAATAAATACAGATGGAATAATGTAATATAAGTTAGCTTTAACAATATTATCCTAATTCATTTGGAAAGATTAAGTATTTGCTAGCGCTTTATCAATAAAATAAATTCACTTTGATAGACCATTATCTTGTATAGTCTAAGCATTTAAACTTTGACGAACAAAGCTGTTTCGTTATTTTCGTTGACAAACTTATCATTTTCGAATTTACGATGACATTTGTTGGAATATACATAAAAAGGACATTGAACAGTAATTAGTGGACAATTATCATGTTTTGATTGTCAAGAATAAAGACATAAGATAAGACCGATTTTCTTCTTTTTAATATATGCCTCTTAGAGACGTTTGTGAATAAATTAAAGCGCAATTTGTATCTTTTTAAACATTTTGAAATTATTTTAACTAACAATGACGCCAAGTATTCGATTATCATACATTTATATGGTATTTCATATAACAGCTTTTTGAATAAATATAATTTGGTGACTTTTATTATCTCCAACGCTGTCCTTTTAATGCAAGATTTATTTTACCATAAGAATAACGTTAATTTTAATACCACAAATCGTACAATTTAAAAAAAATGCATTTCACACTGTGGGGTATTGCAAACCATATTTATACACCAGCAAATTAAAATGACGGAGTCCAATTTATCAAATTGTAGACGAATATACCTGAAATTCCCAAGAATTTCCAAACTAATGTCATATAATGTATAATTGAGAATTTAGAATAAGCGTAGCAGAAGCCTTAATTGAATGTAACATCACACGAAAAGAATAGCAATTTGTCAAAATCGCAGCTCAAGTAGATAACAAGAAATGTAAAAATCTATTACTTGGCAATTTGATGTCCAATATCATTAAAACATCATTTGGAAATACAAAATTAAACATCGAGAAAGATAAAATTGAAAATATAGACAATTAACCTTAGCCCTTGCGTTAGCTAATACTATGTAGTTTCTGATATTTATAAATTATGATCGAAAAAGAAAGTGTGTGTTGCTCTCAATATAATTCAGTTTTGCTACAAACAACAACAAACCCAATAAAAGTTAACGCAAATGCTCTATTTTAATTCGCACTTAATTATCTCAATTTTAATAAGCTTTTCAACGAAGAAAATTAATATATTATTATTATTATTATTATTATTATTATTATTATTATTATTATTATTATTATTATTATTATTAATATTATTATTATAAACAATACACTACCGATTGTTGACCACAAAATGCTAATTTTCCTTATTGTATTCACCCATGTGATTTGGATTCCTTTTACAAATTCACTCATTGTTAAAATAATTGTTTCAATTTGTCGATACTTAACACTTTCCGACACTTTTAAACGCGTCAGTACGTATGGTGGACGTTAGTATCGGTATGTTTTTCGACAACTGGTTAAATACAATGGGATTTGTGTTTACTTCAAGCACGCAAACTTCTTTAAATTATTATAACAATAATTGATTGCGCGGGTGGTGATAACAATTATTATTGTTAAATTGTATTGCCTATATATGTGAATGTGGCGAAAGCGGCAAGCAGTTAATGCTTGTGACTGCATAGATATAGTGCAGCCGATAATTCCAGTCAAGTTCTGTTTATGCGAGACTGCTAGAGGTGAGAGCCGCATATCTAAATTTGATTTCCATATATATTTAATGCGGTTTGATCCTCGATAGTTAGTTTGCCGTCGTACTCTGATGATGATCATGGAAGGTCGAAACGCGTCCAGTGCGTTGCGGCTGGCGGTAGTTTTGTTATGTTGTTCGACGACTGGTTAAATACAATGGGATTGGTGTTTACTTCAAGCTCGCAAAGTTGATTTAAATAATTTTTTAAATTAATCCTTGTCACCAACAGCGCAATCATTGATTCTTTAATTGTATTACTTATATTTAAATGTGGCGAAAGCTGAAAAAATTTGAATTTCGCGATTGTATATAAATTTTGCAGCCGATATCACTTGTAAAGTACAATGAATGCGAGACTAATAGAGGTTAGAGCCCAATATCTAATTTTGCATTCCATGGAAGGTCGAAATGCGTCAGTACGTTTTGCTATATTGTTCGACGTCTGGATACGTAGAATGAGATTGGTGTTTACTTCAATCTCGCACACTTGATTTACAGAACTGTAGCCACCACCCTCGCAATCATTGATTGTTTAATTTTTTAGATTATATAATAAATTATTAATTATTACTAATGCCCAAAGATTGGATGCTGACCCCATCATTCTTCTGTTCTTATTGTAATTTTAGACCTGCGAATATTTGAAATAATTCTCTGGCACTAGCCTCAGCCATAACTGGAGTATATGGTACGCGCTACGCTTCAAAGTTTGCCTCTTAAGCAATTTTCCACCTCACAGGAGACAGTCCTGACACTTTATTAATCGACTAATTGTCAAAACGCCGAGTCTTCCAGGATTATTGAAAACACCAGTGTTGTGTTCTGTGACAATCTTCTCCACTCGATACGCATTTTCATTTTCAAGGAGTAGCGCCGTACACTCCAGGCACCACGGCTTAGTTCCCCGCATGTCACCGGCCGAGTGTAGGATGCGTGGCATCGATTTTCCGCTGGTAGGCAGGAGCAGACTAAGTTATCTATTATGTGTGATATGTTGCAGTAACCTTGGAGCTCTGGAGTTCTTTTTCACCGGGTTGACTAGACTTAACTCCATAGACAACGGTCGCCAAGCAAAAACCGTAAATGGTAGGATTTTAAATCGCATGGCCCACTTGGTTTCATTTATTTTTTACAGCCATAATACGCGGATCACATTGCATTAACATCACAAAACCTCTCCAATCGATCACTTGCTGCGCCGTCTCGCAGATAGGAAATGTTTTATCTCAATGTTCTTCCATCACTGATCATATTTCTTTGACTCAAACGATGAATATTGGTCGATAAAGGCAATCTTTGGTACAGAAAATTAATTGAGTCAAGTTGTAACGCACGACTCCGTGTTACAACCCAACGAGTCTCAATTTCGACAGATCCGGTTCACCTTAGGGCCACATGTGCTAATTCTGGTTTTATACGATCTTTCTCCTAACTGTAGTTTTAGAAACAATCTCTGTTAGCTTTAAGCCGTTTTAGTTTAGATTTCTTGAGCTGCAATTTTATTTTGTAATTAATTGGGGCTTATTTATAAACAACACGCACCCGCGCGTAACACGCCGGTAGCATACGGATAATTACAGTGTCTAAGCTGCCAAAGCCAGGATTTACATTTTATGTGTTCTTGACCGATTATCAGTGACTCAAAACTATACTGCTAAGGCATTCTGGATTTATTTATTGTGATTAATTACTGACTGCTTTTGTGCCTAGATATTAACTTTGTGTTGCCGTCTAGAGCACGGTAAATTTTTGACTAACATTGAATTTTAATTTACTTTGTAACATTGTTCAAAATACACGTATGATACTTCGACTTAGCCATCTCACATCACGACACTGGAAAGATTGGGACGGACCTCAGCTTGAAAACGAGACTGATAATAAGCACGTCACAAGAAACCGATTTCTTCTGACGTCAGCTACCAGGCCTATGTAGGAATATCTTAGCATCAGTAAATAAACCGCTACCCCGCAAAACCTCCTACAAAGGAACTGCTGAATATAATATAATTTTCATTTTTGCGGTTGACTTGAAAGTTCAAAAAATGGTTCATCCTGTAAATTTAACTTCAATAAATAGCATATTGATCACTCGGCCATGATCTACACGCAGCTGAATCACAACGTGAATATGCAAAAATTTATTTTGCACTGTTGCACGTAAGGTAATACGGATGAAATTTTCCATTTCTCTTGTTTAGAACTCTGACAGGTAATGCAAAAGTAAAAAGAGCTACGGATGCAATAAAGCGGAGAAAACAATATTTTTGATTGAGAGTCCAGCGCTGGCTTTTTTCGGTGATTCATATCAACAATACAGACAGTACTTTTTGAATAGAACTCACAACAAGCCATTATACTGTTTTCCTCTCTTTTCGCACAAAGCTCGTTTTCAGGGTCAACGCTCTATATGATGCTAACACCATTTAGCCGCAGAACTTGGTATCAGTTCTGTAGAGTGATTTACAAGTGGTGAAATCCGAACAGTAAAAATTCTGCTAAGTGTATCTGCCACAGCATTCTTAATAACTTTCCGATAGTGAATCGTAACCTGGAATTTCTCGAACTCTTTAATATCAGAATGTATTCGATTTTTCATTATCTGGTAACTGTTGATGCACTTGTGCCTTTCGAGCTATAAAATCATCTATATGCCCATCGAGAACAAAACTTTTAATCTTTTTTAAGGTCCCGTTTCTCTGCTAGTAATACATAAATGGCGTCGGAATAATGTTTCCTCGCCTTCATGAATGCCTGACCTATATGTTTTGTAGGGCGTCCTTTGACTTTTAATTTATCTTCTATACAGTCTTCTATTACATCTGTCACAATTGACATGTGTTCTGCCACGAAATTTAAAATAGTGGCGTTTCCGATAACTGTACTTAGAAAAAACAATTTTTGGCCTTCTCCGTCCAAACTGAAGATTGTTCCATAGATTAAACAAAGGTTATTGGGTGATTGCTATCCACGATAGTTATGCTCTAGAAAAATGAATCACGTCAATAAATCGGTCCAAATATCTACTAATGGGAGAGAACAAATATTTCTTCGTAGGTTCTTCCTTCAAATGTAAAGGCCTAAATCCAGCTGTTTAAACTGTGTGGCCCAGTTAATTTGAGGTAAAAACCTATCTGTACGTGTATAGATTTGAAACGTTATATTTATTCTACAGTTTTGAATAGCGTCTATAGCACCTGGGTGCGAATACATTATTAGATAACTTCTCAAATAATGACAAAGTCAACGATTTCTGCAGTACTCGGGAAATCGTTTACCAAGACGTCCATATGTATTTGGAACACTCTAGATGATTTCTTTATATATAAGAATGCCTGAGTAAATGGTTATCGAACTTGGAGTACCTCTATCGCCAATTCCAGAAATCTTCATTCCGGACACCAATTTACTAAAGGCCCTGCCCTATGACAAACACGACAAAACGCTTTTCACTCGTTGGATACAGAATATCAACTGCAGCTCGAAACAAAGTACCATTTTTAGCGTAAGTCAAATGAGATCAAAATACAGATGGGGATGGCACTGAAATACAGGAATTTATAATATTTTGCGTTGCTTCATTTGTAGCCGTGTGGTTATTTCAAGAAACGTCATATATTTGTTTGGTTTGTGACCGTTTACTTAAATCTAGTAAAAATTTTAATTAATCCATTTAAACCCCGTAAATTTGTTGCAATCATGGAGTTCTAATATATTGTCATTCTATATTCGAAACTCTTCCAAATAATCTGAGAGACAGCCCACCCCACACTGCGCCAGAACACTAGGCCTCTACTTTCTAGATTGGCATATACGTTTTTTCGTACAATCAATTGCGTTTATCCATTTTCAAATAAATCCTATGCACAACATGGTATCTGGGTACGTAAGTAAAACAAATAAGGTAAATGATATCATTAATTCATAAGTTAGTGTATTTTCGACAAAAACTTCTATCAACAATCCAGATGCTATATATTCTTCTACTCGCATAGGTCGTACATTTTTACGGCATACATATGAACAGCAACGTATACTGGCTCCGGTATCCAAGTTTATAAGCACACACCTTCCGTGACAGTGTTTGAAAGGTTTAAATTAAATTAAAATCCTTATTTGTATCATAGTTTCCCGAATTATTTTTCTTTACAAGCAAACAAATCCTGAGTAATTTATATAGTGCTATGCGGATCTACTTCCAGATAAAAATAATTCTGTGCACAAGCAGGTCTCTGATTCTCGACAACACATCATCTATAAATATACGTAATGCTGTGGACCCTGAAGTCTTTTGGAAACTGCCCTTATCTAGAAATGCTATATCGAATCTGGTGCTCAATAATAAATTTGCTTGTCGCAGCTGCTTCCACCAACGCTGGTCTCTTATCATATTTTGATCTCTTCCAAGTAAATGGATGCTGTCACCTATAACGGGACAGCTGTAGTGCCGTTTATTTTGGTCTGATGACCATCCTTGCTAGATTTAGTGGAGCGTAGTCATTCCTTTTAAAGCCATCAAGTGTGCTTCGCAGAGTGCCATAACTAGTAGGACCAAAGAGCATAAACATTATGGCCTTATGCGGCCGTAAACTGGGCAAAAATTGTACGATTAAAGAAAAATTCACTTAACTCGTGATATGGTGTATAAAGTAATCTTAAAAGGCAGTGGTTTGAGTCTGTAAAATTGGGCATAAACTTGCTGGAATCTGGCAAGTAGGTGATCAAACTAGTTTTGCATACGGAACAACTACTGGAAATTCTTTAAATCTTTTGCGAAAAATTCGTGCTTATTACGAGAAATTTTTTGCTTGTACAAATTTTTTGACCCATAACTGTGAAATTTCAATAACAACCATAAATTGAAACTACGATGAAGACGAAAATTATCTAGCTGATTCTAATGCAACCGTTAGCAGAGCTCCATTTAATGCCACATAAGCTTGATCAATATTACTCTTTTTGCCAATATGCGATGGGTCCCTTGTTTTGGTTCCCTAAAAGTAAACAATAATCGTTTCATCAAAACAATTCTGAATATTTTTAAACTCTTCAGCCAGTTTATTCTTCTGTCCAAAAATATGCGAATCAGTTTTCAAAGTAAGATTAAGTAACAATAAATTTACCTGTCTCACTTCCTTAATTAAGCATCATTATATTTTGTATTTTGGTCACAAAATGCAAGTACTTTAATAAAAAAAATTGCCAGAAAAAAAAGATGTTTAATACTAATTCCAAAGGCTTAGTTGCTGCCTACAGCATTATCCTGATCCGTCAGCCCTTTAAGGTTTGAGCTTCTTCGTGGGTTATTTCTCTGACATTCGCATTAGCCCTAAATATAGCCATTGACGCGATGTCAATCTCAAAATCAGCTATGACAAAATGCAGAGTTAAAAAACGATCGTTTTTATATGTAGCTTATACTGGTCTTTTATGAATTAATGAAACCCACTCTATATAGGATAATTGTCTATACGCCAAAGGCCAAACCAGAAAAAGATTTGAATTTTGCTCACTCTCATCTCGCATACAATGTAATCTAGTAGACAAACTATGTTGATTCATCAAATCTTATTCTGAAAAATCATTTGTTAAATTAAAAAAATAATAAATATTTCTTTGCACTGAAAAATAAAATGATGTAGCTTCATTGCTTTTTATCATTTAACAATACAATACTCCTGTTCATCCGAATCTTCTTTAAATAAAAATATTTCTTGCGGAAAGTCATAAACGCTGCAAATTGTGTTTGGAAAAAAACGATTTTATTATGGAATAATAATTCGATTAAGTCATAATTATACAACTTTATGTTAACGGGTTGTGGCATAATTAAGGTGTATATGAGTATGGATATTGATTTGGTAATCATGCAACATCTACTGTCAGTAATCAGTATGCAATATCCGAATACACACTGTGTTACAGGTTTAATTCGAACTTAATTGTACACTAATGCAGCAGTACACTGATCAGAATTGTAATACGTGTAGCAACATCGATGCATTGAATGAAGTCGCTTCTAATTACTATTGTTTATAAACATATCTACGGTTTTCATGTTCACTTCTAGGTTTATCGTTAACAAAGGCAATCCATTTTTATTCTTCGTATAAAGCCAAATAAAATTAAAGAATAATTGATTGCGAGGGTGGTGGTAACAATTATTTAAATCAAGTTTGCGATGTTGAAGTAAAAATCATTCCCATTGTATTCAACCAATCGTCGTACAACTGACTGAAGTTTGTCTTGCTATGCTGTTCGACGACTGGTAAAATACAATGGGATACGTGTTTATTTCAAACTGGCAAATTTTATTTTTTTTAAACCATATACAAATTTGATTAGCAAAGAATAAGCCATTTTTATGATTAAAAGACTTAAACTGAGAAGGCAATATGTTTCAATTATTTCAAAATATTTTATGTGCGAATTTGATAATTTATCGAAGCACCGATTTGATAGATTTTTTCATAATATTTTTAAATCGTTTACTCTTGACGTTTTTGACCGGTTGAGGGTTTTCCAATTTCTGCAGACAATTTGATTAGCTTTATTGCGAATATAGCCCAATTTTTTTTAAAATTACTGCCTAATACGCTTACTAATTACTCCAATTAAGTCTATGGACACGATTTACACACAAGTCTTTCTTATTTGACAAGTCCTGTTCTAATGATTCCTACGCGTGTCAGTGATTGCATCAAAAGTTTTGTTTTGCTTATGTAAAAAGTAATGTAAAGTTTGATTGGTGTATATCTTAACTAGAAAAACTTAATTCACAGGATATTTATTACCATTTACGCAACAAATGATTGCAGATGTGCATAACTTCTAAAAACGTGACAAAATCTGCAGAAAATTTCGTGTCCGTGATTGCATGGAAACCAAATTTGTGGCCGAGATACACACACCAATCAAACTTTATTTAAATAGTCGTGCTTTGGTAACGAAAATAGAAATAGCAAACCCGTCAGTATTTGTGACTGACCTTAGATTTATTTACCACACTAGTTGTTGAAAAATATAGAAATTTTTTTGCAACGCCAATTAGTCATTTTGATTTTTAAATATTTTCAGCCTTTTTATTCGTAAAATTTTTAGCATATACATATAAAACGCTAGTTTTGACGTTAAACACGAATTCGGGAAATTAATTTAGGTGTATACACGTGGTTGAACTTTAAAAAGACACATTGCACATAAACTGTACAAGAACTAGGGACTTATATGAGGTTGGATTTAAAAATAATATTAATAAAATTTGAAAAGGACAGATGAGAAGATTATTAAAGATTTCGGTCATTTTTTTGCTGGTAAATAACGAAATATCAATCTATTATAAAGATAGGTAATTTTTTTAAATGTCTTGACAGTTTTGTGTACAAATTACTTTAGAAATATGTTCCCTTTCTAAATTTTCTATGCCACACGAAATACATTCGGTGAAAATTTTGTAATATCATCCGACCTAAAATTCGTCGAGGAGTAACATTTCAAAAGATGAAAATCAAGCTACGATTATACGCTAAGTGTGTTATTTTTCAAGTAAATGTATATATAATGTAAGTATAACAAAATTTTTGTGTAGGATACAAAAAGCCAATTATCCACAAATGTAAAATGGTGTTCGGTTTCGTTAATATTTAAGTTTTGTCTAATTCTGTCAACAAACAATTTGAAAAATCTTGGTTACATTCTCAGGTATACATTATAATTTCTATTTAACTCATACAAGATATTTAGCAATTTGTTTTTTCACAGTCACATCCAAAATGTGTACTGGTGGCCTGGAATCTTCAACAGCACAAATATTACTTTTAGATCCGAGTGAATCCGCTTTCTACATTTGAAATGTAAATAATTGTGTGTCTTAAATATTGTCATTATTTGCGCAGTGTCATCATGAATTTTAACATATCCACTATATTCTAAGGGATTTTTTGATTTTGACAAGTAGTTCTGAGGTAACCGATTGCACACAGGATAGAATTAAGTTAACCGGGAACAGGACAATGCTCCAAGTGAATTGAACGAATAGTGAATATATATATATATATATATATATATATATATATATATATATTATAAATATATATAAATATGAATAAACATACATAGATTTTTGTATATAATTAATATCTATTTGTCTGTACTTGGCTAATTATTGATAAAAACTGGTAGGGGACTGAAATATTATATTGGATAATCCAACATATTCAGTGGTTATTAATAATTGTGTAAGAGCCGTCGTAATTATGGGAAAAGTCGGCACCCAAACTACGCGGAAACTAATACGACGTGTATTTATAAGTAAGGATCAATCTGAATATTCAAAATCAGAAAACCACGACTTAATGAATACTTTAATATACGATGATTATTCTAATATAATGATGTATGCCTTTTTAGGTAATGAAGGATCAAAAACTTCTGATTTAATACAATAATATTTTTCTTAATTTTTATTTCATATGCCTTCACTATTTGACAATTCGCAAGTACGAAAAATAATTAAGAAAATTATTGCTCTAATGTCAATATGATTCAATAAAATAATATCTCTACTAACTGTTAATAAAGTTGAAACTCCAAAAATAACATCACTGAGAACTAAACTGTTTGGTGACAGAATATTTACTGTATATAAAAAAGTAGCGATAACTTATTTGCAGAGCTTAAAAAAGTCACGTCAACCACTAGTTAAAAGTTTTCACATTATTCATGTTCATGTGTACGATTCATATACGCGCGGAAAAATCTGCAGCAATTTTGCGCTCCAAATTTTGCATCAAAAATATTCAATCAAGTACAAAATAAGCAACATTGCAAGAGATCAAAGCATCAGATCGTCTTAAGCATATTTACCGTTTGCATTAATTTTTCATAATCCCAAGTTAAATTTCCGTTAACCAGTTTATGTCAAAATGCGTCAGTACGTGCAACGGATTTTAGTCGCCCTCTGTCCACTGACAGGCTAGACACATTGAGATTGGTATTTATCACAAGCGTGCAAATGTTTTACAGAATTTTTTAAAAATACCCGCGCAAACAACGATCGCTTTGCTGTATAACTTACATAAATTTTGCTAACAGCTGCAAATTTCTATTCACTTGACTGAGCGGAAACTGTGCAACTTAAATTTAAAGTAGGCACATGGTGCAAGTCTACTAGGAGTGTGCGCCACAGATCCTTTTTTTCTTATCGTATATACGAATTGCGGTTTGCTTTTTCTTAGTCAGATTACCACGTACTCTGGTGATTATCGGTATAGATGGATGCGTGAATGTAGGTGCGACCAATAGTAGGTATTCTACATTTTTAGACTGATAAGGCAAAACTGGATTGGTGTTAATATCAAGTTCGCAAGCTTGTTCTATTATTTTGAATGATTGAAATGCAGTGCAAGCTTCATATGTTGACTTGGTGATTTGCGCACGCGGGTTGTTGCTCTGCAATCTCAGTTTCGCAAAGATCCGATTGGTCCCCATTTCCAAGTACGCATCGATTTTGTCTTCGTTTTGGCTAGGTGCGGATATTTCCCTTTCTTCCAAAGGCTTCAACATCGTTCATAGTAACCACTGGAAATGAGGTAAGATATAATCTTTGTTGACTAGCGACGTTTCCATTCTTCATTTCCGGAAACATCATCAGGCGCTCTAATCACACATACACAGTCCAGTACTCACAAAAGAAAATCTAAACAAATATTCTAAACTTTCATGTTAACTATGATTTTTCAGTTACATAACTTACATATTTGGGGTGAATTTTTCAGAAATGAAACATTCGTTACTGCATAAAAATTGTATAACTGAAATTTGGTGTCAGATAGTTTATGCAAGATTTCTATACGTAATAATCTCAGATCTTCGTTAGCTTATCATACATACCTGCTGAAATTAGATTTACATTCGTCAGAAAGCCATCACGTGCTTATGTATATTAGGAAACCTCCAAATGCGTCAGTAAATCAGTGCTTTCTGAAGTCTGCAAACTTGATAAAATAGTGAGTAATTACCATCAGCGCAAATAATGATTATTTAATTTTATTACCTATATATATATATATATATATATATATATATATATATATATATATATATATATATATATAGTGTGTGTGTGTGTGTGTGGCGAAATCTCTATTTCGTTAATGTTCGTGACTGCATAATTATTGTGCAGCCATTTCTAATCAAGTACAATTTGTACGTTAAATCTGGATATGAGAGCAGTAGATCTAATTCTCTTTAGCTTGCATATGCATGGCGGTTTAAAACTCATTAATCACCTCGTAAGGCGTGATCACTTTTGGGCAGTAGTTTTGCTAAGTTTTTTGACGACTGGTTATATACAATAAGATTGGTGTTTAATTCAAACTTGCAAACTTTATAGTTTTTAAATTTGCCGACACCCGCACAACCAGTGACTGTTTAATTGACGGTAGTTTCAAAGAAACCATTTGCAAAGTATTTCTAAATACTGTCATCATTCAAAATTAACTTCTATTGGAAGGCAAAAAGGGAGTTGGAGATGTAATCGTGGTCATCTACAGCAAGAGATTAATGATAAAATTTGACACCAGTTTACTTTTGTTAAACCAAAATTTGTATCGCAGTATTTGAAAACACGAAAGTTATTATTTTCCTAAATTAAAAAAACGCCGTAAGTAGTAGCAAACTGTTTATTTATAAATAGAGAATATGTGCCTATGAGAAGTTGTGCATGAAACATTTATGTGATACTTAATGCACTGTTTGTGGAAGGAGATAGCTATTCCATTAGATGTGCACGTATTTTTTTTAAAATTTCCTCTTCTATGTAAACACCACGCGCCTGTTTTTTGATCGTAAGAGTAAAGATGATATGTTGACACGTTGAAAATATACAATTTATTGGAAAATCCGTCATTCAATTTTTGGCAGATGACGCAACAAAGAAGACTTGATCGTATTAGTGCATTGCTTGCCTATAAAGTGCTTTAATACCAAGTTATGATAATATGCTTCTTTAGTTGAAACAATTGCCTCTGCACTTACAATAAATTTAAATGTAATTCACAACGCTAATAATGATACATCCTTGAATTTTACCAGAAATTATTGTGCGTGAGGTTATTTAATCTTTTACTGGAAAAACATGAAGTTATTGACAAGTTACTGGCATGTCGTTTTCTAAATTCGTTTTTCGTAGATGAACTGCAATCCACTTAATATATAATTTACCACATCGTTAGGTAAATTAAAATGGAAAACGTAATAAAGAATTTTAATCTACATAATTTTTATTAAATTAATCGTGATCACGAATATTTCTGCTAACAAATGTATTACTACTAATTGCAGTAAAATTTATTAATGAATTTGGAGAAAAATTGAAATATGGATTCCTCCTAATAAGGAATCTAGTTAGCCATTAATGAACTTTATCTCTACGCCTCCGTTAACTCTACCACAATCTTTCTCTCCTCTCTATTTATTTTACCAATTTTCGATTGTTGAACCTCTTTTAGTCACCTGTCATATTTAAAATTTAATTGTTTCAATCAATAATTCATTCTCTCGCTTTTCATATTTATCTATCTCACCTTGTATTAACTTACTAAACCAGAAATCGAGCGTTACGTACATTATCGTTTCTCTGCTAGTGAATTACAATGAATATGATTGGTTGCACTATATGTAGGACAGTGAAATGCATATTAGCTAACTCATACTTTTGTTTAAATTTTTAATTATTTATTTATAAGGGAACCTGATTAAATATGTCATGGTGTTGATCATCATTTGCCCCTTCGCTAGTCATATGCACGGATGATATAATTATAAAACTTTATTAACATTACTGTACAAATTATATATTATCATACAATATTTTATATATATATATATATATATATATATATATATGAGAGAGAGAGAGAGAGAGAGAGAGAGAGAGAGAGAGAGAGTAAAAACAAAACAATACCATATAGCGAGGAAGTTACATCAGTAGACTATTTTCGGTTTTGCATGAGCTCTTCAAGAACTCTCCAGAATTTGTCGCGCACGGGACTCGTACCTAGGCACATTGATATCTGAGTCTGAGACTTTTAAATCTGCGCAGTGCGTGCCGCATTATGCATGCTAACTTACGTCGCATAACAACTTACGCTTTTGGTTGGCCTTACTTTAACGCGGATAAGATTTGGAATAATTTAATTAGCCATCACCGATCATTAATTATATAATTTACATCATTTTACTTTAAAGGAAATGCTTGCCAAAGAATTAATTTGGCATGTGACTTAAACGAACGTGTAATATATGGTAATGGTAGCACAGTGACTACAGTCGCAGACACTGAAGCAGTTATGCCCGGTGTCTGGGTCATGTTGATAAACATCGAAATCTAAAAATCGCGTTCGGTCAGTGAGCATGCACAGCTTATAACTAACGAAAAGGATTTTTTGTTTCTTATTGCACACTCTCACTGCGTTGAATAAATATTTCCATATATATTACAAAGGAAAAACGTTTAAAGTTAGAAATATGTTAACAATTATTTAAAATCTTCAAATAGATAAAATTTTATCACAAATAGGTCTTTTAACACTTACTATTTATCTGTCCAACGCTAAAGACATACACGCCCGTCTAATATCATATTTCGAGAAAATGAACAATCAGAAAAGTGATTTGTTGCAATGCAGACTGGGTCTGGGCAATCCAATCATTCTCAAATAGCAGTCTCGATATATAAAGAAAATAATATTATACGCAGTGGATCAAAAGTAATTAAACAAATCTGTTCGGCGCATCGTTCAACAAAACCTAATAAGCAAACGGATATCTCTGCATGTATGTGTATGATTCCGATTTACTTTTGCATTATCCAAATTTATATCACTTTTTTAACTCAGTTATTTTTTAAATCAGATATAACAGTTAAAATAACAACTGACAATAAAATGATTTTCTTCCTCTTTGTTGTATTATGAAGCGTTGATTATCATATTATTATAATTACAAACGTTAAGAAACTACCTTTAGTATAATTTTTTAAATCAAGTTTGCGAGCTTGAAGTAAACACCAATCCCATTGTATTTAACCAGTCGTCGAACAACATAACAAACTACCGCCAGCCGCAACGCACTGACGCGTTTCGACCTTCCATGATCATCATCAGAGTACGACGGCAAACTGACTATCGAGGATCAAACCGCAGTGAATATACATGGAAATCAAATTCAGATTTGCGGCTCTCACATCTAGCAGTCTCACATAAATTGAACTTGACAGGAGATGTCGGCTGCACAATTTCTATGCCGCATATCTAAATTTGATTTCCATATATATTCATTGCGGTTTGATCCTCGATAGTCAGTTTGCCGTCGTACTCTGATGATGATCAAGGAAGGTCGAAACGCGTCAGTGCGTTGCGGCTGGCGGTAGTTTTGTTATGTTGTTCGACGACTGGTTAAATACAATGGGATTGGTGTTTACTTCAAGCTCGCAAACTTGATTTAAAGAATTGTTACCACCACCCGCGCAAACAATTATTGTTAAATTGTATTACCTTTAGTATACTTTTATGTATTAATTTTGTCGAGCCTATTTACAAGTTCTCCCAAATGTAATCAGGGGCATACACTTTAGTCAGCGTAAGCAAACTTTTGTAGGTAAATAAGGCATATGAAATTAGTTACTAAATAGTCAACTTTACCAAAAAAGTTACATATAAAATGACTTGGCCTATTTATTGACCAATCGACGACGTAATCTTATATACCAAACATAATTCCGAAAATATTAGTACAATGGCTTCATAAAGTCAACCAAAGCATTCTTCAGAATGATCACCAAATTTATACATTTCAAAGTGATTTTTTGCAATCTCATGAGATATATAGTTAAAAAGTTCAAAATGCCAGTAAAATTTAAACATTATACGCATAATTTAATATAACAGTTTTGTCTTGTTTCTTACACTCGCTAAAATTTGCAATAATTATTTTTGCAGTAGCAAATAGGTCTAGGAGGTTACAAGGTAAATTTCGCTACCATTTTGCGGCCAATTATATAATTGTTTCGCGGCACAGTGCAATATCAAATAAAATGTCTGAAATTTGAGATTATATCATCATTTCCTATTGCATTCTGGTCCATAAGATAGGTCATGCAAGTACAATGTTGACATAAATTAATATAGAAATTTTTTCTTAATATTTGTCTGAATTTTAATAAATTGACTGTGAATTTAATTAACTTTGGTGTAATGCAACATTTGGCTATCTTCAGTTATATGATGAATGTAAGCCAGGTGACACAGTCTATGAATATATATATATATATATATATATATATATATATATATATATATATATAATGCAAAACGTCTAATCCTTGTGAAAACATAATTTTAATCTATATGTTTTCGATTAAAATGTTCTAAATTCATACGATAGAAATTTATTTTTCACTTATCAACAGGCATTTATATTAAGTTGATGGATATTATTTGTCCATATTCCTCTCCATTCGCTACATAAATTAAAATTCAGTCTTAATTTGGCTTTCATCTACATCAATTTGTTATGCAAGTTTAAAGTGAACACTTGGTAACAGCTTTCGTCTATCAGTCACTTACCAGTTCTAAGATATTTACAAATAGTCTTTGATATACATAAGAACGTGAAATTAATTGGTTAGTAGATGACCCTATTTGATATGTAAATATATCAACACTTAAAATAAGTTATTGTCGTACAATCGCATATCAGTTCGAATAAATCTCATACTTACAACACATCGATCAGGGCTATTGATGTCATTATTTATTTATTGATAAACTACTTACATTGACCGTCTCATGCTACGCTCAACGATGTTTTATTGCATATTGATTAGTAAGTCTTAACATTTTCTCACGCTTAAAGCATGCTTTTACAAAAATATTTGTCTAATCCCTTTTTGCCAATTTTAAAAATTATCATGCTTATCTCCTTGTTGTACTGCGTCACGGTATCGATTGAAGCTAGAATTGCTTTGTTGTCATTCATCGAAAACGAAAACGCATTTCTATAAGCATATATATATATATATATATATATATATATATATATATATATATATATATATATATATATCATAATGGTGAGAAAATTTTGGAATTTTTAGCGCATGATAATTATTCCTATCGTGGTTTAAATCGTTTAATGGTCTCACTTTTGGTCAGTGACTATCGCCAAAAATCTGGAAGAACTTATTACCGTCATAAAAATGCTTTTCAAAAATTTAATCTCGTAGAATAAGATAAAAAGAGACAGGTAAAATTAAATCAAAAAATAGAAATGAAATTCAATTGCCTTCAATTAAGCAATATGAGCATATTGTTTTCATTTACTTTGTAGCTTTGAAACTTGGTTTCATGCAACCAAAGAAAATACGATTATTTCTATTTGTGCTCACTGTAGCATTAGCCTAATTTGAGACCAAGAACGCTTCAAGTATCCTATTTAGGGTTGACATGAATAAACGAGACATCCTCGCAAAAATGCACGAACTAACATAAAGCAGTCAGCAAAATGATGGAAGCAGCTTTCGAGCCGCAAAAGTGTATATAAAATAATAAATATATGTATTTTGTATTACTAAATAGACCAGCTTTACACGAGCAAACTCCTATAAGTAATTGACTAAAAGAAAGCATTTGTGTTGAATTTAAAAATGGCTTCTGAAAACTTAATTAGAGAATTGTCTGCAAAAATGATCAATTTGACTTCGGAGTTCGCGATAATAAAGACTCGGCTGGACGACACATTTATAATTAATTCTGAGGGAGTACGCATAAACGAACCAACCAATGTAGGTGAAGTCCATATTCATATTCACTTAAAAGATTCATTTCTCACGGAGTTAGCATTATAATTTTTCGATTATCCGGACTTAGCTTTGATTTTAATAGTACCAAACATTTCAAAATTTATGTTAATCATGTATTCTATAATTTCAGTGACTTTTGGAGAAATTGGCATAAATATAATTTCATTTTAGATTTAGCATATCAGAACATCATTTTTATAAAATCCTTCAATTCATTTTTAATTCATCCACTTACAAAACATAGCAGAACTTGTATCAAACACACGTATTGCCGCATTTCTCCCTTCATAATTTTTTCATGAAGAAAGAGGATCAAATTGCAATGTGCGTAAAATGTACTAAAATTTTTACCTGTCTATCTTACCTCTAGTAATCTTTGGCTGCAGGGTTTCTATGCAATCGATATTGTGAACTTTCCACAATATTTCTCACATGTATGGACGATAAACAAATGAGCAATCGTTCATTGCATTGGCGGTGATAAATTCACTATAAATATAGTTTGCGTCATTAAAACAATATAATTGCATTAGTCTATTCGTACATTATGTGTGTACTTTGTTGAAATAATAATAATGGAATTTCAGTCCATTTGATCTATATTTGCAGTGAGCATCAAATTGTTATTAAACAGATCTTACTCCGATTCTTCTATTTACTTGGTGCTGCAGTTTCATAGTTGGACGCTGTAGCAACGTAAATTCTATAGTATTAAAAAAAAATTTCTCTGACACTTTCATAAAATTTATCTATTCTATCTTTATATGAAAATATTTATTAGGTAAAGTAGCTAAATAAAGCTTTTCATCCGAATTTGGCATACGATGTTATGTCAGTTCAATACTCATATTAAATTTTAGGTTCCATTTTATTAGCCGAAGATACACAACCGTACCATATTTATATTTTGGCCATCAAGGCAAAAATTCTTGTCAACTGAAGCTGAAATGCCCGAAACAGCTTCTTCAATTTTTACATATCTAGAATAGAATATTCCATACTAATGAGGCATAAATATATGAAAAATATATGATTATAAGTATACACCAAAGCCATTATGCAAAAGGAACAGGAAACTGTTAACATTAATTTATGTTACCAATGATTTTTGCAATCTATTTATACTCGTAAAAGTTGACACCAATAATGACAGGTTCATACATAAAACAAACAGGACAAACATAGATAACAATATATTTTTTCTTCTAAATTAATCGAATGGTAAGCCATTGGCAACGTATCACGTTCCACGCCACATCTCATAATTCAACTATGAGGGAAGTCATCCACGATTAATCAAACATTATAAAAGATTATTATTATAATCAGGGTTGCGGTCAAGAAAGAAGCCCCTGACCCTCTAATTACTTACATATGTCAGTATAAACTTAGAATTGTATAGTATGGAGAAAGAAATTCATCCAGTAGACCGGTTTCGTCCTTATTGGGAGCTAATAACGTACTGTCCAGATTTTGCCGCGGACAGGGCTCGAACCTGGGCACGTCTGCTTCGGAATCTGGTGCTCTAATCATTGAGCCACCCTGTTGCACACTTCACTACACACGATTTTAAGCTATATACTAACTAATGTAACTTGGTTAGTCTATTTTTCCCTTAGGTGGAGCTTATCTCGCATTTATTTCGACCCAAATTTCCAACTAACCATCCCAAATCTCTCATTACTGAATAATTGTTATTAATTCCCGCGCATTCAATGTTCTTTTAATAAAAAAGATTGTTTGGAGACAACAATATTCTGCAAATATTTGAGCAAACACAAATAGAATTTATTAAAAAAAGAGGGACACCACAACACGTATACAGATTTATATGTGTATATACGACTCCAATTAATTATTCCTCTGTAATTCTTCACAAATTAAAAAAGAAGATTGAAGCGAATTTATTGCATAATTCCTCGATTTTTTCAGAAAATTTGATTAAAATATTCACAACCACCATCTGAACAGTTAAGAAATTTTCAAAATTTATTATAAAGAATAGTATGAACAATTTCATTTTATTGAAACCTAAAGAAAATGAATGCGATTATCTGGTACTGCACAAATTGCCACTTACTCTAAAATTGACGGACAAAAGTAATAGCGTTTATGTAATTTATTTTACCAATTTTGTCAAATTTACTATGGCATATCATTCAGGTTCTCTATGAACTTATTACTAGACATATTTCACCAAAAATAATGACCTTTTCATACCTATCTCTTTATATAAAAATATTTCGAGGTATAGATGTAAGAAAAACGCATTTGTTAATGCAAGGAAGCACAATCGCGCCATCTAAACTGATTTTGCGGAGAAACAGAGAAAAATAATTAATTTGGTCCTAACGGATAGGCAAATCGCGTAATTTAGCACAGCAAAATTTTGACAAAAATCTTCAATTTAAATATATATATATATATATATATATATATATATATATATATATATATATATATATATATATATGTAACAAATAAACACATTTGTCTTCTTAAATTTGTTTTACTAAACAGACGAAAGAATAATTAACTGATCAAAGTTGAACTTAAAAGGCTTTTACATTCCCCGTTCCCATTTCAACAAAGCTCATTTTCACGTCATATTACGGGCTCTGTTGACAAAGACAGACAGATGGTACAAACAAGTTCCAAGTACTAAAGCAAGTGCTATATGATTGCCAGTAAGCCTAAATGAAGCCGTTTATGTGAATATTTACACGGGTCTTAATATGTATTTGTTTAATGAAATTAAATTTTACATAGGGGCCCAGAAGTTTGCCCGAAGATATTCTGTGTAAAAATGTCCATAGTTCATACAATCCTTGTTTCGCAAAACAGTGATCAGATCATGACCATGCACGGTTTATCATGAAGGCAAAAAACTCTCTTAGAAGTGTTTGTAAATAGACAAATATTTTTGAACTAAAAAATTTAAAAATGTAAAAAAATCTTCCTAATTGAGTCGCATGTTTCCATACATCACCTTAATTTAAAGATAAAATATTTGTTAGGTTTTATCAAATGTTTCAAATGCGAGTATGTGATTAATTGTCGAATAACCTATAACTTCAATCTTATTGCTTATGCTAAAATTTGATATGTGGATTCGACAAGCCTGAATTAGAATTTCTACTGCTTGTACCAAATAAAGATTGATCAGAGTTACTCATCCAATTGCAGATAACATTTTGCCCAAATAGAAATTAAATATTTTCATTTGCCCTAGGAAAAATATTTAAAGGTGAATTGCAGTCGAATATACATAAACAGCAAAATTCAAGAACACCAATGCTGAGTGCAATATACTTTTTCGTTTTATTGCATCTTCAAATTAATATTTTAAACAAATTTACACTCTTATCTTATCTTATTTTTCAACATACACAACCTTTTTTAACATTTTCTTAGATTTATAATTTTATAAAAAATGTGATTGGTAAACGTAAAATATTAACAAAGTCCAACTCAATCAGCATAAAGCCAGCGGGACAAATATACTCAATGTCCTCCAACATCATGCGTTAACTAAACCTTTTTCCATTTCAATGGACAGTAGACATTGAATTTTTAAAGTTTTAATGTCCGAGTTCAAGTAAGAATGCCTAATCTGCACAATGTTTCATCAGTTCTATGTTTGATTGTAGGCATTTTTTTTATTTTAAAGCGAATATTCCGATGCAAATTATTGAGTATAACAAGCATTTCTAACGTATGCACACGACTACTCTTTGCACAAAAATATATCATAAATGTAGCGCTTACGTTGTATAAATAAACTAAAAAGCTCAAAGTTCATTTGTTCCAAAATGTCAGCCGCCATCAGATCCAAAGTACGGACATTTTCTGGAAAAAATCATTACTTTTATAGTACGCTGATAAACACGAACGGATTGGTAAAGCAACACAAATAGAATAACGCTTCCAGCTCCGCTAAGCTCAATTTAAAATTCAGTAACCTTCCTCGACATTCGAACGCACAGACATCTGAAAATAAATATAAAAAATCAAACGAAGTCGTCCAATATTTGTGAACGTTAAAGTTTTCAACCTTTTCAACAAATACGGAAGAATCTTTCAGGCTGTACTTCGTTAAACTATTTATTACCGTTTTCCATATTTAAATAAACCATTTGGCTAATTTTTGTGCTGGCCCATTTATCATTTAAGCAATAGGTTTCATATGAACAGTCAAATTGTGCATCTTCGTTAAGTAACTTGTCCAGCTGTTTGTTTGTACAACATAATTTAGTTTTTTTTTAGTTCAGCATGTATGATACTTCCTTGTTGTAACATTTATGCTAACTCAGTCGAAATGGCATTCTGGTTTTATGGATGTCTCAACCACAGTCTCAGTTATAAGCTGACGACAAGAAATCGAACTGTTCAGTTTGGCTACATACAAATCATCATTCATGGTAACTAAGCAAGATCCTTTTTTGGCGAGTCGAAAATTAATCAGGCTCTTTCGCCAACTCCGTCATAACTGCCAGTGGAATAGTTTTGAAATCATATTTATTTGACACCGATCAGTTATGATATTAGTGGCATATTTCAAAGATATTTACATTAAATCATTAGTGGGTACTACAGAGTTTTGTTTTTAAAGCTGATAACAGGTTGACCAGTAACTCAAACTCTATTTCTGGTAATATCTTTTCTGTATTGCTTCGAGCCTCATTCTGTTCCATAATTTAACATCGTACTTGATCCGATTGGACGGTTTTACATTAATAGACTGCTATAGTCATTAAATAGCCGGATAAATTGCGATTAATTCCATGGTATGAAAAAATTTACGAAACTTGTTTGAGCTAATAGACAAGGTTCATTAAAGTTGATCGGAAAGTAAATCGAAATGTAATACAATTTAATAATGATTGTTTGCGCGAGTGGTGGTACCAATTCTTTAAACCAAGTTTGCGAGCTTGAAGTAAACACTAATCCCATTGTATTTAACCTGTCGTCGAACAACATAACAAAACTACTGCCAGCCGCAACGAATTAACGCGTTTCGACCTTCCTTGATCATCATCAGAGTACGACGGCAAACTGACTATCGAGGATCGAACCGCATTGAATATATATGGAAATCAAATTTAGATATGCGGCCCTCACATCTAGCAGTCTCGCATACATTGAACTTGACTGGAAATGTCGGCTGCACAATTTCTATGCAGTCACGAACATAAACTGTTTGTAGCTTTCGCCACATATACATATATCCACAATACCATTTAAGAATAATTGTTTGCGCGGGTGGTGGTAACAATTCTTTAAATCAAGTTTGCGAGCTTCAAGTAAACACCAATCCCATTGTATTTAACCAGTCGTCGAACAACATAACATAACTACCGCCAGCCGCAACACACTGACGCGTTTCGACATTCCTTGATCATCATCAGATTACGACGGCAAACTGACTATCGAGGATAAAACCGCATTGAATATATATGGAAATCAAATTTAGATATGCGGCTTAGAAATTGTGCAGCTGACATTTCCAGTCAAATTCAATGTATGCAAGACTGCTAGAGGTGAGAGCCGCATATCTAAATTTGTTTTCCATATATATTCAATGCGGTTTGATCCTCGATAGTCAGTTTGCCGTCGTACTCTGATGATGATCAAGGAAGGTCGAAACGCGTCAGTGCGTTGCGGCTGGCGGTAGGTTTGCTATGTTGTTCGATGATTGGTTAAACACTATGGGATTGGTGTTTACCTTAAGCTCGCAAACTTGATTTAATTGAAATGAACTTGGTCAATTCAGATTCTTTGAAAAATTGTTGAGAACTGTCAAGCTTTTCAATTGTGTCTGTAATAAACTTAGAATTCCATTGCCTTTGTTCATTTTCAAATTTTTATTTCAGAAGCTTTATCACAATATTTATCTGATATTTTACTCTTTAAAGTAGTGTTTATTTTAGTTCATTCTATTTCTAGGCTTTATTTGTTTACTTAATGTGGACCGTTTTTAGATAAACTAAAATTATTCATGTGCTATATTTCTTTACTAAACCAATTTATAATATTGAGTGCAAGTGCTTATGTATATAAAACTATGTATGATTTAAGATCATACCTGTGAATACGTATTTTTACAGTTTAAAATGGAATATCATAACAACATTATCAATAAATTATTTAAATTATGCATTAATGCATATAAGCTAACTTTCTGCATTGATGTCAATACATCTATGTAACTTGTTAAAATAATGACAAAAGTGACCTTGAAAGGTTCAGATCAATAACTCATAGAATTAGAAATATTGAGATTGACATTTGTTATGCGTGTAAACTAATACCGTTGTAAATAAGGTAGTAAAACTGTCTTTGTGGTAAAGTGATCGTAGATTAATTTTAACAATATTCTGCACATAATTCACGGGCATTTAAAAAGTAATGGCATTTCTATGCACGTGAAAATCTGGTCAAATTCAATAATTAGCAAAAATCGCAATGCGCTTTAATTTATTCAAATATCTGTACAAATAAGAGTTCACGACAAATTGCATGAAGTCATTTAAAATAATACGCCACTATATGACATTATGTAAAAATGCCAACACCGTTAGAGTTGTAAGATTCTGCGCCTGACTATATTGCAACTGCTTTCGGATGCAACTCCTTGCTGCGTCAAATCTAGCTACGGCTGGTGAGAGTCAAACAAGAACGAGATCGGTCTTGTCGATGACTTAATTCGCATTCTTGCGTAATGTTTAATTTATGACAACAATATATATTCATATTGACCAGACACTAGGCGGGGTTTATTAAATGTAATTCACTGTCACCTGGCGCCCCTAGAATGCGTCGAACTCAGAATTTTTCTGTAGCATAAAATAGTTTACATTACACTTTTATAAAGAAAACTATTTCATGCGCTGCGCCATCACATCTCATTTCGATGTGGATGATTTCTTTCGTGTGGGAATAATTATATTTTAAAATATATTTCATGTTGCCCCCAATTAATCATTAAAGTTTTGACATAAAATACTGCAAATCAAGTTTATTTATATAAACCAGGAAATAAAATCATTTTAATAATATGTAGTTACCTTATACTATACAACCATTAACAATGTATTGTTCTACATACTGCGCTTTTTAAATATATAGTCAAAAAAAAATATATATATATATATATGAAATCCTGTTTTGAGAACTGTGACGCAATATAACTTCTTCAGATGGTATGTCTGTTCTATAATGACATAACGGAAGTGCAAATTGAAGCTTTATTTTGAATGAGATACCGAATTAAATCCACTCTCAAAAAATTGAACAAAAAAATTTAATATGTAAATGAAAAATGCATGCAGTGCTTTACATTAATATCGCGCTGGAAAATAAGATCCTTGCACATTGTCTATATGTCGATAATACGTCTCGCGGTAACTTGGAGATTGCTCAATTATAACATATCGAATGCGGTCTGCTAGCAAATTCGATCGACATTAATGTTAAAAGATCTCTATCTAAACATAAGTCTGACCAAAAATTGTAAACTGGCAATTGTGAGCGGCATGGGTGAAGAGTTTTATGACTCACAAGACCGCTGAGGTTCGAATAAATATCCGATGACTGCTCAATACAGAATAAATCTGTTTACTTTATAAAATAATTTTTTTATCGCATTATGTTTCTTTGTTATAAATCAGTAACACAGTCCAAATATATATATATATATATATATATATATATATATATATATAATTTATATACATTCTGGGTTATCAATAAATTACGTGGTTGGCAATTAGTTTGACTCGGTTTTACTTCTATTTCTTGTTTGGGCTGATTAGTAGGTGTACATGCATATGTGTCAGTTTGGTTGGCGGTATGCTTGTAAGGGTTTTTCTCGTTGCACAGCAAAGTGATGTTCAAGATTTGCTCATTCTTGCATTGATTGGTTGAGATTTAACAAATTGTTGGCTGTTAAATGAAAGATGTTTTTTTCGGAGTATATTCTTTCGTTTCGCCTTTTTCCTGTTACTAAAGGGACATAGCAAAAGTGATGTCACTTAAGTAGTTCCTTATGAGGTCGAAAGCGGTATACTGTAGTAATTTTCCTTGCTACCAGTGCAAAGTTTGTTTTATACTGGCAACCTTGTATACATTGCCAAATAGTATTTTTTCAAATAATCATGTAGTTCTGATTCCATAAATAAATGCCGTATTAAGAGGAGAAGGTTTTCAAAATGAAAACAATTTGAATTTCCCATCTTAATTATTTATTCATGGAATAATATACTGTGAGCTCTGGATTACGCAATGCTGAAATAAATTCGATATTTGTACATTTATTATGGTTTTTATGAGTAAGGTTACTGGTTAAAACTTTTAACACCATTCAACCTAGATCTGTGTTTTATCTGGCCTCTAGAACGAAGATATTATGAATAAAATATATTAATTAATTGTCTTTAAATAGACAAGAGCGGTCCGCATAGAAGGTACACAACGAATACTACTTTTGGTACATATATTATAAATATAAGATTAGAAAATCCACATAAAAATGCCAGCGCAAGATTAAACATTTTTTTCTGTAGAATTCTGGACGTTAATTTGTTGCGAATGCCATATATGAACCAATAATTATTCTTATATATCAGTCATTTTCAAACGGGAAGGTGGTCTACATCATAATGACCATTTCATGCATTTTACAAATTATTGCAATATTTTGTTATTCCATATAACGAAATGAAAATGATTTATGTTAAATAGCTATTCATAAGCTGCTAAATCATAATGAAGTTCTATAATGAAATGCATCATTGGGAAAAGAAAAGATTAATTATTTAACTTTTGCATGTAAAGTTCGACAAATTATTTTCTTTCAAAATGCTTTATTTCTGTTCTTTATTCTTCGATATTTATATTTGCAAAAGATATCGCTAAGCATGCTTTTGGTGATTAAATCGATTGTATAGTAATTTAAACTGTTTTTAAAATAATGCTGCATTAGAACTTTTTTCTTATTATGTTTAAATATAAAAATATCAAAATTTCTCTTTTCAGATATATTTTATGTTGCCTGCGGTAAGCTAATATATATTGTGTAATATATTTATGAAAATATTTTTTGCTTAAATATAATAAATCCAGCAGTTTATGCGTATTGCAAGGAATCAAAATTAAGTGAAATTAAAAATTTGAGGAAGTCTGCAAACTTGAATGTATAAAAGGAAACATTAAATCAGATGAGATGATATTTTCAGAATTAAAATTTAAAGTTGTTAATGATTCATTTGAAAAATTTAATGTGTGAAGAATAAATATTAATCATTAAGTTCTAAAAGATTTAAACCGAAATCACTTAACTGATAAAATCTATGTTTTATTTCTAATGCCCAAAATGTAATATCTTAATTTAGGAAATAAGGCTATTGTAATGACACATTACCATGTAGAGTGTAACAGTGTTAAAATTAATTTTATTTACGCAGAAAATGACATATTTATCTATAACTGGAACAAACTAGTCAATAATTATAATTTAAATTCATTTTTATTTATCAAAAACTATTTCATTCAAAAGCAACTGCAATTGTTGATAAAAGACCTAACGCCGCTGTGCTCGGCAATGCGGATTTGGCAAGAGGAGCTTCCAACACTAAACCTTCGATTGTAACTTATGAAATAGACGGTACGTCTAATTCTTTTAAAGATAAACATTGCGCAAATTTGTTTCATTTTGTACCATTTTCTATACAGTTCTTCTTCGTTATCGAATATTTTTCGACATAAATACATAGAAAATAGTGAAATATTTGTTAATTTCGCGCGATCTGACAAACATTTAAACGAAACTTACGAAAGAAGCCCATTTATATAAATAAAAATGTCCTCTTCAAATTTTTTATAGACAATAACATTGACATCAATTGATTGCGCGAATGGTGGCAACAATTCTTTAAATAAAGTTTTCCAGCTTAAAGTAAGCACCAATCCAATTTTATTTAACCAGTCGTGGTACATCGTGGAAAAATAACTGCAAATCGCACGAACTGACGCGTTTTGACATTCCACATTCATCATCAGAAAACGACGGCAAACTGAATAGCAAAGATCAATCCGCATTGAGCGTATATGGTAAGCCAAATTAAATATGCGGTGCTCAACACTTGTAGCCTCGCATACATTGTACTCGATTGGAAATGTCGGCTGCACAATTTCTATACAGTCACGATAACTAGCTATTTGGACCTTTCGCCAGATTTAAAAATATGTTATGCAATAAAAGGAAAAATGATTGTGCTGGTGGTGGTGGTAAATATTCTTTAAATCAAGTTTGCGAGCTTGAAGCAAACACCAATCCCATTGTATTTAGCCAGTCGTCGAACAACTTAGCAAAACTACCGCCAGACGCAAGCATTCACGCATTTCAACCTTCCATGATCATCATCAGAGTACGACGGCAAACGGACCAGCGAGTGTCTATCCGCATTGCATACATATGGAAAGTAATGTCAGATATGCGGCTGTCAGCTCAAATGGGCTCGCGTTACATTTTATGTTGAAATATTTTTTTTAAATATAAAAAAAATCAATAACCTTTCCTATTCAAAATATATGTAATACCAAATCCTGTCTCATTTATGTTTTAGAAAAGAAATGGCGTATTTCTTTCAATTTTTGCAGCATTTAATTCTAGAAATTATTATTTCAATTTAAAAAAATGTTAACAGTCTTACCGCAAACTTCGAAATACTATCGTATGTCGCATACAGACAACGGACCAATCGCTAAAGTTCTGGAGTCAAATCATGAATTGGCTATTGGAGGCTTTGTGATGCCTCAAAAAAGCGTTTACCTGTCGACGATAAGTGAAACTTCAAAAGAAAGTAAGTAAATGCAATTAAATGTACTCGTACAAATTGAATAAATTGTAACAAGATTTTAGACAGTGTACAACATGTTTTCATATGTAAATTGCTACAATATGTGTATGCAAATGTTGTTCTAATTTTGTTCAAGTGGTTATGACATGTTAAGCGTTATTTTTTAAACCAAAATATAACCAAATATTCACATGTCATGTAATCCAAATTGTGATAAAATTTCATGGATCATTAAAAAACTGAACCAAAAGAACGAGAGAGAAATAGAAAGAGAAAGAGAGAGAAGGAGAATTTTCGAGATTTATTCAATCTCTTCCAATGTATGTGATTCTGTTTCGTAAGGAGTGTGCTTAGATAATTGGAAAATTTAAATAACAGTCTGGAGTTAAGTATTAAGTAGTTTTCCTTCTTTATTCCAAATAATTACGTAGTATATTGCAATACCTTATAGAATATATCACTTTTATACAGAACAAACGTTATATCGTCTGATTTATTGCAATTTGTTAATTTCATCTAATTTTGCGTATTACACAAACTCCAAGCTTTCCATGAGGTAGTTATCATCAAGTAATTGCTTTATTCATATTTAGAGTGAGTATCACAATAGGATGTCAATTGTCACAACTCATGCGCATTACTTGTGGTATCAGAGAAACTCGTAAAACCACATAAGTTTAGGCATGGATAATATATAATATTTAGATACTGCTTGGAGCAGAGAGATAATATATATGCAATTGCGTATTAGGTGTTGCGCAATCAGAAACAGATAAGGATAAACTAAAGACAGCATGCTCACTGGCGACTCATCAATAAGAGCTGGTATTGCGCCTTTTACGAGCTATATATTTTCCCATATTCCTCACCCAAATATATATTTTGTATACGAGGTATTACCGACTCCTACTGGTGAGTCCCCAGTAAGCATTAAGGGAATGTGAATTAAATTATACGTTCCGTTCATGCTGAATTTTGTATATAATTTTGCTCCTATTTGAACTATTTTGGTACTAGGTACGCAACACCTAGAGTGCACAATATTAAAATCTTCAATTTAATACGCTTTTAGATATCTGTATTCATATCGGACTATTATGCATTATTGTCTTGTACATAATTCTGTCAAGTAGACGCTTAAATCCCTTATTATAAGTTAGTTAAATATATATTTTACTAAGAACTTGTTTTATAAATAAATATTTTATATATTAAATTTTTGATTAAAATTGAGACTTAAATAATTTATGTAATTAGAAATTACTGTAAAGGAAAATATAAAACTGTTAAAAAATGTAGATTATACTTGATTTACATTGTTTGTTTATGCCTTTGCGTTTATGCGTGCTGAGCAGTTACGTTTTCAGCATTATGTCATTTAGAATATTTTGTATGTATTTAATCCAACGGTATCCCCTATGCTTTCCAAAAGGTGGCTGTATTAGCTGACAGATATTACAGCTAAGTTATGTTCTGGAGAAATGAAAGTGGCCTTCGTAATGTTTTGTAGGATTCATTATTTAAAAGAAATGTTTACTTCCATACTTGACGTTATTCTCCGTTCAAGTTGAAAATGCATAAAAATGTCTGAATAAAAATTATACTAAATATGATAAATAATCTTTTATTGCTAAATTATAAAAAAAAGTCACGGCTATGTCTAGCTTTATTTCTAGAGCCTACAACTTAGCATTACCTATTTCAAAAATCAGAATATTTAATAAATTAGAATATCTGGATATAAAGAGTAAACGAAAGTAATTTCCAATGTTTTACATTCCTAAAATTAAAACAAATGAAATCTGATGTATGTCAGCTTTGTAAAGCCTGCTGTTATTCCTTTTTACGCAACAAATTTTAGAATGTAATATCTTTTCAGTTTTCGGGATAATGGAAATTGTAATCAAGGTAAGATGTTAATATTGTAGCGATTCTATTAATACACTGCGAATTTTTAAACGTGTTTCCATTTGACATACACTATAATATTTCAAACTCAGCAATAAATTTCTGGCAGATACATGCACTAAGAAAGATACAAAACTAAAACTAATCGATTAGGTATGTGAGAAAATAATGTTTTATCTGTGAAATTCAATTGGCAGTTTGGTTGTTTTTTTTAGACGCAAATTAATGGTACTTTTAATTTTGTCGTTTTTACAATAGTAAACCTGTTCCTATTGAAATGAATTCTGATTCGATTTATCATATATTTTGATGTTGCACTCGTCCATTTCATACGAACTCTGCCTTTATCAACGGCTTGACTTATTCCCTTATATTAGGCACATTAGATTTTGCCCATTTTAGATCTGATATATTCAGAAATATTTGGTTTACACTTTTGTTGACTTGTTAAATGGCGTAAACAATTGCTGGCATATGTTTAAATAAAAATAAAATGGTGTTATTTAAATATTGTGCGTAACGAGTTCACTTTGGAAAATTGTACTTTACCATAAGCATCTTAATTTTGTGCGCATTTAAGCAAAATTTATACCTGCCCTACTTTTGCTGGAGCAAAAAAAGCGTTTTAAGAAAGCGACCTGCTTTTAAGTAATAAGTATATGTCATCTATCAATGTACATGTTGACAGAATATAATTACAAAATTCGAGCCCTAAGGATTCTTTCTATATCGGAAACGCACTCATTAATCCGTTGCGTCTTATGTATGAAAAAACCCTGGCGTGTTAGAAATATGAAACTAAATATTTTATATAGCTGAAATATGACTTGGTACTATTCTGTTCTGCAGTATAGTATTTCATTATTTTACATCATTAGCAATTATGTCAGTGACCCGCAGCATTGTATTTTTTGTCATCTGTCAATCACAATCACCCATGTCATTTTGTAATTAAATCATGGTTGCAGGTTTGAGACAAATATAAATCGCATTATATAAACATTCACCAGTATAAACTAAACAAGGTTAGGTGCAGAACTGTTACTTATACAGGTTCTAGCCATGTTCGCGGCAATTTCCGGGTAATAGGGGAAAAGCTGATCTCGTGGATAAACTGTCTTTTCTACGCTATTAGAAGCTAAATTCATACATTCAAATGAAAATTGATTTCATCGGCAGTGTACCAATAACGACGGAGAACATCCTTTACGTTAATTAATTTAGAGCTTTAACAATGAAAATTTTTAAAATTAAAAATTAAAAATGATACGCGAAATATTTCCATTCTAAAATATGTGCTCTTCAAAGAAATTTGGACGAGTGATTAACAAATATTAATGAGTACTTCGTAAATTTAAATACCCGTGCATGGTTGTGTATGAATTTTTTTAATATAAGTGTAAAAAGCTTAATTAGTTTCTTGTAGCTTTTATTTATATTCAAAGAGTAAAATGTTCTTGAATAAATAAATTTTAATCGCATGATCTCAATAGCAAAGGTTGAAACTTATTTTGGTTAATAAAACGAAACTACCAAAAACTGAGATTATCGAAATTGATTTAAATTATTTCTAGTTCATATAAGACAATATAGCATCAAATTTGATATTGATTTAAAAAAAATAACAGAAGGAAGAGCGGTGTCTCTAGATAGAATGACATTAATGAACTGGAGCCTTCAGACTGGTCAATTCGGACTAACAGGAAAAACCCCAGACGGGAAAACTACTGTGTCAATTTCGCCCGAGGGTTTATGGGAGAATCCGATTATTCCGCACAATCTAGAAGATGGAGCAATAACAATATCTGGCACCTATGCCTGTAAGTTTTTTTCACTAAAAACCTTTCCTGAAACTTTATATTAAACAATTCATTTAAAAAAATTACTCTGACGTTTTCTCTCATAGTCTATACATGTAAAACTATCCAGCATCAAATACTGAAAAACATCTCATTATAGAACAAACGTGCTTCACTAGACAGCAAAGGCAATTCATTCAGTAGACCAATTTTGTTTATATTAGGAACTCCTCCAGTTCTGTCCATAATTTGCTGCGTACGTGGCTCGAACCCAGGAAAATTTCCATGGAAGTTGGATTATATGCAGAACGCCTTCCGTTCCGCAAACGGAACGCAATTTACGAAATAGAGATATAACTGGCCACCCACGATCTTTCATTATAGAATAGACACCATGAGATTTCGGAAAGGAAAGGCTAACCAAGAAATGTTTTAGTATATGATTTCAAATTGCTCGTAACATGCTGAGGCATTAAACAGTGTCCTGGACTTTGAAGTAAATGTGTGTCCTGTCCGTAGCAATTACTAGATTGTACTTGAGGAATTTCAATTATTGACAAAACCGTTTCAGTGGATAACTTTCCTTTGATTCCTGACGCAATTTTTATTTTATAATAGAAATTTTATAAATAAAATCCTGTCATTATACGTCAATTATATATATATATATATATATATATATATATATATATTTCTAATACGGAAGAAAAAACACATTAATAATAAAGTGGATAATAGCCATTTAATTCTAGAATACTAAATACTACTTTACAATTTTTCAATTATATACATTCTGGGTTTCCGTTTGATTATGGGGGTGGCAACAAATCAGACTCGGATTTACTTATATTTCTTGTTTTGTCTTATTAGTAAGTACATATGCGTTTATGTCTGTGTGTGTGCTTGTTTGCATGTAATGGTCTTTCTCGCTGTATTGCCTAGTGATGTCTGAGATGTGGTCATTCTTTTTTTGATGGCTTGAGAGTTAAACATCTCTTTGCAATGTTGGCTATTTCGTGTACGAATGTTCTTTTTCCGAGTATAGTCTTTCGATTTACTTTGTTGCGCAATTTCTTTTTCTCCACTAGGTAACAGTTCGGGTGCGGATTGCAGTGTTGAATGCACATATTACAACAATAATTGATTGCGCGGGTGGTGGTAACAATTACTTAAATCAAGTTTGCGAGCTTGAATGAAAACACCAATCCCATTTTATTTAACCGGTCGTCGAACAACATAACAAAACTACCACCGGTCGCAACGCACTGACGCGTTTTGAACTTGACTGGAAATTGCGACCGACGGTAGTTTTGTTATGTTGTTCGACGACTGGTTAAATTCAATGGGATTGGTGTTTACTTCAAGCTCGCAAACTTGATTTAAAAAGTTGCTTCCACCATTCGCGCAATCAATTATTGTTAAATTGTATTGCCTATATATGTATATGTGGCGAAAGCTGCAAACAGCTAATGTTCGTAACTGCATAGAAATTGTGCAGCCGACATTTCCAGTCAAGTTCAATGTATGCAAGACTGCTAGAGGTGAGAGCCGCATATCTAAATTTGATTTCCATATATATTCAATGCGGTTTGATCCTCGATAGTCAGTTTGCCGTCGTACTCTGATGATGATCATGGAAGGTTGAAACGCGTCAGTGCGTTGCGACTTGTGGTTATTCGACGACTGGTTAAATACAATGGGATTGGTGTTTACTTCAGTCTCACAAACTTGATTTAAAGAATGCTCATATTGTTTCAAAATTTCTGTCACCGCATCTGCAGCATGTATTTTCTTCTTCAGTTTGTTGCCACTCCGATCGAATTTTTGTTAAGTTTGGTCGAGTGCGTGTTCAATCTTGCCTGGATACTAGTAAAATGATTTTGAATTTTTTTATTCATCGCCAATCGATTAGAATATCATTTTGATGAAACTTTTGAATATTTATGCCAGGTGTTTGCTCTTTTACATAAAGGGCTTCATAAATAGATAATAATTTTTCTAATTTTGCTATATGTAGAATTGAGAAATTGATCAAATTTACTGGGTGCCCCGTTTCCCATACATGATCGGAAATAGCTGATTTTCCTGAAGGTAGCAAGCACTTTTAATCAATTTCTGCAGTGAATGGTAGTGGATTCGTTTTATAAATTGCTTCTTCGTACGTTCAATATATGTGCTACAGCACATACATGAGAATTTGTATAATTTGAAAGATTTGGAGAAAATTGGCAATTGATCTTTGGAATCCAGCCTTATGATTTTCTGTGTGCTAAATATGATGCTAAATATGACGACGCAATTGACGGAAACTCTCACGTAAACAATAAAAAAATTGGCAAGTTGAATGAAATTTATGACATCGCTTGGTAATATGAAAAATTTTATGACCTTAAACCCGATGTTGTCTGGTTAATCCCCCGCCAACAACCAATCTTGCCACAATTGTTTAGTAGACCATAAGGAAAAATCCGATCCACCAGATAAATTGAAATTGCTTTAGTATAGTTTTTTTTATCCATAATGTCATTATACACGTATATCAACGTAATTGCTTTTATAATACAGAAAGCCGAATAAATATTAAAAAATGGTAATATTAACTACGGACAACTGCACAGTGGTAGATGAGACTGTTGCTGACCTGTACTTAATCCATGAAAATGTCTGTACCAACAATTAAGCCCATCGCATTTACTGCTGGACACTCGCCTGTAATGTTGTTTCATTATTGATATCAACATTATATAAGTTTTTCTTCATATTTATATCTACATTGCCGTTACTTCCTCTCAAGCACTCTACATTCATGACGAAAATGTAACAATAGCTCTAAAGCAGAAAACCGCAAGCCTGTAATTCAGCTCAAAATATATTGCTAAATAATTTCGATAGCAATAATGATCCCATTCTTTAATATGCTTTGCATGTACGTCAATCATTTCCAGTATGAGAGCTTTAATATATTATCTGAGTCGATATAATGTATTAATGTTCCAAGTACTGCAATATAATGCACAATTTTCGTCTCCAAATTAATACACAGAATAATAAATGTAATACATACACACAAACACACCACAAATGACTGATTTGAGATAGCAGACTAACTAAGATAAAAAAACCTCCAGGAAGATCTAATGTCTCACCTGACATTGAAGCATTTTAAACTATCATTAATTTGGAATAAACGGCCAGTTTTTTTAAATCCGACTTAAGACGCGACTCAACATTTTCGCCTAAAGTACATTATCTTATTTTCTTATATGAGCAAATTCATTAGCGTACAATTTCACATTGGATGGCATTTTATAAAGTATTTTGACTATCTATGTATCAAAAGCTGTATTGCATTTCACCTGGCTTATCTTCTTTTCTTAAAAAATTAATCAGAGAAATATATTTGACCATTGTTGCCGATTCAGATATTCCATTTACCTTCGAAAATGAAAAGCACACTAATCTTCTAAACAGGGAAGTCTAACTCACTTAAACAGAAAATGGCGCGATGCAACTGAAAATTAACAAAAATCTCCATTTTCTGTGTAATAAATTCGAAATATCAGTACTGTATCGAGAACCTGTGGGAGAATCTTGATAAACGGCCAGAAAAAATCGTCTAGCAAAAGTAAGGATACTGGTAGATTGTTTAATGGTATAGATTTTGACATCAGTACAAGCATATTGACGGAGTTGAATGCAAATTATCTATTTATATCACTCTAAATCTCATAATATACAAATTTTAATGTATACGTGTTAGAGCATATATTGGACGTAGGTGAATAGGTTTTGCAACCGTTTGATGCGGAAACTCTTTTTTAAAATGAATGAGCTTCGTAAAAAAAGTCTGCCAATTCATAATATATTTTAGAGAGGGCCACAACGCAAATTAAAATATTTATCACTTCCGAAAATGGGAAAATTTGCTTACTTATACCGAGCACTTTGATTCAAGCAACAAGCACCAGATACAGATAACCAAAATATGTAAATGACCACGAAACATAATAACCTGATAAAAATATTGTATCATCAAGCATAAAGCCATCACCACTTCAACCATTATCATAAATCATTCAACTAGACTAGCACACAATTAAAATTGAAACGTATCACAAACTACATCATTTACATATTTAGCAACGCCATGAAAAACACAACAAGAATAGCGTCCATACTACACTGTTACCAAGGGATAAAACACGATTCAATATTATTTTAAAATGACAGACAATATACGGACAAATAACATTCATTCATGCACAAGTAGAAAAATCAATGCCTCGCAAGTAAGCAATGCATAGATATAAGAATTTTTCATAAATAGTGTACATTGCCGATTTACAGAACCAGACTTCTTTGTCTTAATAACAGCAAAGACAAATTTGGAAATGCAGTACTAATCTAATTTAAATGTAGAATTCGATTTTCCAGATTTTCACGTTAGGCTATACGAATGGTAAAATTTACTGTATTTAAACGCCAATATTTGATCACATAAATATACAGGTGATACATCATACTACTATAAGTAACAAGGTTTAAGTAATAGTTTTATGTTCGCTTTATAATGAAATATATAATGAAATTTATCAAAATGAGCACATTATATTTTATCGATTCACAATTCATAACAAATCTGATAAACAAGTTTTTAAGACCTGTGGTTAATAGAACACTGACGAAGATTATCAAAAAGTGCATCTGCAATCTTTCCTCAAAATGAGTTATTTTGAAAAATCTCGTTTTATACACAGCACAGGTCAGGTAATTTTTAATAAATCAGTCTCGCAAGAAAATTTGAAATCTCTTAATTATTCGTCATTCTCCATTTAATCTTTCTATAAATAAAGTAATAAAAATAAATTTTCATATATATATATATATAGTCAGAAAAGCCAAAATAATGTTAAAGATAATAAAGAATACAAATCCATATGATCGATTGTTCATGGTAATATCATGGATTCTCTAGTAGCAACCTGAAATAGGATTTAATTCGTGTATTGTAGTAGAATATATTGTAAAGTAATTAGACGAAACGCAGATTAAAATTGATATATTTTGTCTGAATGTGTGGTACTTTAAAAAAAAACTTTATTAACCAAGATAGATTAATTTATATTTATTACAAGCAAAAATATACGGGAAATTGAAAACAAATGTGCTGCGTCCTGTATACAAATATACACAAACAAACAATTCAGCGAACTGTATAACACAGCAAAACTACTACCATTCAAACAAACTGATACATATTTGGCTTTCAATTATCAGAGCACGATGGCAAATTAGCAAACGATGATGAAAACGCGATACGCATCAAAGTAAAATAAAATGGCATATGTGGCTCTCACCCTTTGTAATTTCAAATATTTTGAGCTTGACTAGAAATGTGGGCTGGAAATATTTTCTTCACTCACAAACGTTAACATTTTGCGGCTTACGCCACACATATATTGTTGATAATTCAATTGTGCGGGTAGCGGTGATTATTGTTTAAATCAAGTTTTAGAAGTCGTTATAAACATCCATCCCATTCTCTCTAACCAGGCAAAAAACACCTCTAGCAAACTCAAATACATTGTGCTATTGAGAGCAGCATATCTCATTTTGCTTTCTATACATGTTCGATGTCGTCTGATTCTCATAAGTCAGTTTTCTTTCGTGCTCTGATGATGAGAATGAAAGATCGAAACGCGTTGGTACGTGTAAGTGACGGTAGTTACGCTAAGTTGTGCCGCTGGCTATGAACAATACAACTGTTGTTTACATCAATCTCGAAAACTTGTTATAAATTTTTGTCATAAACTCCCTCGAAACTAATTGTTGCTTAAAAAAAATCAACAGTTGATATTCATGTTCTAAAAAAACGTTTAGGCCGAGAGCGCTCCAAAGGTCCTAACTAAGGCTGACGTGAATACAACTGAAAGTCTTCGCTGAAGTACACAAATTAAGATGCAGTAGAGAGAACAATCATTGAAGCAGTAATCGAGCCGCATAAGTTATTATGAAATAATAAATATATTGATTTTGTTATACTAAATGCACGTGCTTTATACGAGAAAACTCCTATAAATAATTGATTAATAATAAAGTATTTGTGTTAAGCCAAATGACTTCTGACGGATTGGAAAGCCTAGTAAGAATACTGTCTGCACAAATGACCACTCAAACTGCGGAGTTATGGATAATTATGTATCGGCTTGACGACACAATTATAGCTTAGTCTGACGGAATCTGCGTAAACAATACAACCAATAACGATGAAGTCATCCATTTAATTCATTTACAAACATTTTTTTGTTGATTTAGCTTCGGATTAAAACTTTTGCAATTAACAGCTTCCGCAGAGCCTACCTGCTTTTCGAATCTCGATTTGAAAATCATTTAGAAATCCACCTAGTTTCGTGTTTTAATATTGTAAAAAATGTGTTCCGATGTTGTCGAAATATTCTCGAACTTTCTAAGAATGTTTAGATTAAAATCCTTATGAGTTTGATTCGTTAGTAATTGGCCAGGCAAAACATCATCAATGGACTCCATCGGTCGACGTCTACCTCCGGGCCGCCATCTTTTCATCTTCATCTTTGTTTTCGATCTCACATTCACCTTGAAGATCTGATACTTCACGGACTATCTCCAATTGATCTTGTCTAGTCAAATGGAAATTCGTTCTTATTTATTTTTCACCAGATTGAACTATCTTGATGTTAATGATAACTTTTCCCCTCCCCAATCCCACTCCCCTGCTATTAAATACTTTTATAGTCACAATTCCACTCCACCTCCACATATCCTACCCTTGATTTGCTATTTCAATGGTTGGGCCAGTTGGCCTTTGATCAGCTTTGGTATATTTCTAAAGATACAATGTTGTATTGTGCGATTACAAGAAGTTTATCCTATAAATGTACGTATAACAGAGCTTTTGTACAATGGTCCTTGAATATGCTAAACTATATATATATATATATATATGATTGTATAGCGATGATTGAGCGTGATTGTATTCACGAAATAAATGGCCTTTATCCACTTTGTTATTAATGTGTTCTTTCTTCCTAATTAGAAAAAAAATATATATAATTGTATTGTCTACATATATGTGCATGGCGAAAGCTACAAACAGTTAATGTTCGTGACTGCATAGAAATTGTGCGGCCGACATTTCCAGTCAAGTTCAATGTATGCCAGACTACTAGAAGTGAGATCCGCATAACTAATTTTGCTTTCCATATTTATGCAATGCGGTTTGATCCTCGCTAGTCAGTTTGCCGTCGTACTCTGGTGATGATTATGGAAGGTCGAAATGCGTCAGTGCGATGCGACTGGCGGTAGTTTTCTTATGTTGTTCGACAACTGTTTAAATACAATGGGATTGGTATTTACTTCAAGTTCGCAAACCTGATTTAAAGATATACCGAAGTTGTTTATGAGCTGTTCAATTTCACATCAAATTCTAGTTTACAGAATTTCAGGAAACTTCGTTTTAACCCAGCATATCTTTTTTCCGATTTCATAGTTGTTTTTATTTAATCTGTCAAATAAAAACACATTGTGCGTATTATGAAATATTATTCGATAAATTTCTGTGGCAAATTTTCTTCTATTTGCATTTGTAACTTTCTTATTGTGTAATTTTTTATGTGTTTCTTTTTGTGTGATTAGTTAAAAGTAACTTGTTTTCAAAAGAGGACATGGAATCATTTCATGAATTCAATAACCTCACTAAGGATAATCCGGATTTGGAAAAATTTAAAATTAAAGACGAAGTCCCATACGAAAACGACTTGCAACATGCCATCAATTTGTTTGAAGATGAAGAGTTGAGAGCCATGTTCTATAAACGAATTCTTGAGGATCAGTTTGAAGAAAACGATTATCAGCAATCATATATACTTACGGACGACATTGATGACGAAGAAATTGAAGAGATGCTATTAGACGAAAGCCATAATTACAAATTTGACAAAATGGACCGAAAACAGATGAAGCATTCACACCGGAAGAAGAAACATGGCCGAAAGCATCACATTCATACAAAAATATAATTGAATTCGTTGTAGAAACGTAATTTGAAATAAAAGCGAATTGCAAATTTTTATTTCAACAAACAAAATTAATTTTTATTTGTATAATTTAAGCATTTTCAAACATGTCTAACAATATTATTTTATTTTTAAAAGAATTCATTATTCTTTTGAAATGCGAGCTTTAATAAAATTCATTTTACCCTTTGAGAAGACAATGCGAAAGAAATGTTTCTTACATCTCATAAAATTTCTTTTTTTCAAACAGGAAGGGTATAATGAAATTATTATTATTATTATTATTATTATTATTGTATTATTATTGTATTATTATGTGTGTATGTATGTATGTATATGTATATATGTGTGTGTATTATTATTATTTTATTATTATTGTGTATGTATTATTATTATTAGTATTATTATTATTATTAGCATTATATCTCCGCGTTAACTATGAATGCTGACACCTCCAGTGAAGGTAATAATAAGAATCAAGCGTTCAGCCATATTGCGACAATTAATTAAATCGATTATGAAGATTAATTTCAATGAAGTTTATTTTATCCGAAACGCAATGTAGGAATAATTGCATAGGTGAAGATAAATTTTTTTCGCAAAATATTGCACAAAGTAATGAAATCTAAAGAAGCCTGTATGACCAATTCTGAAATATTTATCATCTCATGTCTACAAATGTGATCTAGTTGAATAGTAATATTTCAGTCCACTTTACGGTGAAGTTTAATTTAGACCCGAGCACAAGGGGACGGAAATGGCCTTCCTACATTTCTAGAACTCACATTTAATATTTTGTTTTATCCGAAATATACAGATTGTTGTTATGCACTGATGATGAAGTTGAAACTGGTTAGTAGAAAAATCTTTTAAATATCATTAAAATTAATCTAAAATATAGTCGACGAGTAATTAAATTTTGCAAATGTATGATAGAAAGCTACCTAAAATGTCAAACTAAATATATAATCCCATTGTATTTAACCGGTCCTAGAAATACATAGCAAAATCTACCGCCACTCTCACGCACGATATTTCCGGTCAAGAACATTCAATGCGAGAGTACTAAAGGGTTAGAGCCCCATATCTAATTTTGATTTCCATATATATATATATTATATATATATATATATATATATATATATATATAGTCTTATAATTTCTTACAAATTAAAAAATTCTAACAAAAAACATACTTTTGCAGAACCAATTTAGTTTTTCACTAACCATAGAATATAGATAATTAAAATTTAATGTGGTCCAATTTTATTAACTATAGATAAACCAATCAATGAGTACAGTCAAAAGGGTCCAAATAAAATAATTTAAAATATAGCCTAATTTATAATTTGAGGAGCTTAAAAAATATGATGCAGTTTATTGGAAAATTTCTATATTTTTCTAATTTTAGCTGCGATGTCAACTTCGTTCTCTCCTGCCATTTCTATGCCTTTCTCTCGCTCTCTATTTATACCAATATATTAATATATATATATATATATATATATATATATATATATATATATATATATATATATATATAGTATTTTAAGTTAATTTTAAGAATTAGCGAGTGGTTTCACAAGTTTGTGTAGTTATGTGTATGATAAAAAATGCCAATTTAAGAGATAATTTATTCCGTCTTTTGTCTGATTTGACCAAAGGAACATCTCGAATAATTCTTAATTAAATTTAAAATATCCTCTGATAAACTAATGATTTAAAAAAACCGAAAATTAACTTTAAAGATTACAATGGCTAAAATGATATTATGTGTCATTTATGCATGTAAACAAAGCATACTTTCAAAAATTGGTTTAAATTAAGCGTAAAATTATTTGGTGGAATTTTATTTACTGCCTAATTGATAATAAAAAAGCTCAAAATATATTTTTATGCACAAATTTACTTGGCATTTAGTTTCTATTTTGTTCTTAAGTGGATCATATCACATTTTATTTGTCAGTTTGACAATGCTAAACACTACAGTTCATCATATTGCGTAACAGAAATAACATCCGAAATTTCAATTTAAATACTGCATCCTAGTAAGGCATTATCAAACCGTAACAATTTGTAAAAAGAGTGAAAACATTTATCTAATTCATCTTGATATAGTTGATGTAGAATTAAATTACGCAAATTATTTGAATAATAATATTTTATACATCATTTTAAATATACTTAATAAATACAAAATTGTTTTTTTTAATATATAATTTGATTGATTCTATGTGAAATCTAAAATTATATTTGGAAATACAATTAAGATATTTAAAAATTGATTTTTTTCGCACAAGTATATTTAATCGAATACTAACGTTATTGTTTCCTTGTAATTACTAATGGTTTCAATCAACATTGATTAGGGTGGGCTATACATTTTTATTAAGACAAATAGTGTAAACGTCATAGAATCATATTTTACATATGCTTGCCAAACACACGTGTCAAATGATAGAAGTTCCTGTCCTATATTTCATAACGAGTACTATTAAAATTGTCTATGGTCATATATAAATATTATGTCAATTGAAACGTTTGAGGTATCTCTGCAGTTAAAATAATTGCTCCGCTGGGTGTAACAGTAAATTTATTTAACAGGACTTAAAAACCAAGATGTTTCTGTCCACCCAAATTGTGGCAAGCTAACTTAGAACAAAGTGACGATTTTACGAAAATATAAATTTAATTCGTCTTAATTGTTCCGGTGTTAATTAAGCTTGTCTGTAATATAATGACAGCTTAGAGGTGGCTATTTGGAAATTCCGGTTTAAAGGGATGCTATATAGGCTCCACTTGAATGAGAGGCTAACTGACACATACGTTAGTAGATTGCACAATTTTTTGCTTTGTGTGCAGCAGGGTGGCGCAGTGGATAGAGTCTCATATTCCGTAGCAAATGTTCCACATCTGAAGCCTCGTCCTCAGAAAATTCGTTAACAGTACTCGAAGAGTTACAAACAATAAGGAAACAAATCTACCGAATGAATTGATTTGCTACCCTTTACAATGCTTAGTTCATACTGACACACGTTTGTGTGATTAAATTGGCGTTCACATCAAGTTGGCTTGTTATTTATATATTCCAATCTACATAATGTTTTTGTTCCTAGAATGCTGCAGAGATATACTCACAACTGCTTTGTGAATCGTTTGAAAAAAAATTATTTATGAATTTGGAAAAAAATAATCACACTTGGATTTAAAGTCAAACACACACAGACGCAGAAAGATACTTAGAAACAGTTTGTGGCGGTGAATTTTGGCCCAAAAGATGAAATAAAATCAGCAAGAACGGAAGGAATAATATCAAGTTAAAAATTCATTTCCTGCTTACTGGCGACGCATTAGTAGGAACCGGTATTACGCACATTAGCCACTATAAATCTTGGTGATGAATGTGGGAAAATTAGAAATTCCTGACCCAAATATGTAGTATGTAAAGGTCTTAACACTGACTCATACTAATGAGTCGCAGTAAGCACGAAACGAATGTACGCGAGATTATACTTTCCGTTCATGCTGTTTTTTGTTTGTTCATCTGGTCTAACTTAAGTTAAGTTGTTATTAGGCGCGCAACTCCTATGCAAAATTGCATAAAGATACTCATTGAAAACTGCAAATTCAGGCCAGAAAGAATGCAGTTTCCAATTAATTTATCAATAAAATTACTATTTAAACTGACCAGATGCAATCATACAAAAATACGCCTAGTAAAAAACAATATGTGCTTCTTTTATCATAAGTTAGTAAATTTTGATTATTTCTACAAGTTAAAATATAATTTGTCAAAAGCACTAATCAAGCAAAAAATATTCCCATAAATATTCTCAAATAAGTAAACAAATATTTTCTGACGCCTATTAAAATAAATTTATATGCCAAAATAAATCCTATAATAAGTTAGTAATAGTCGTTCATTGTTAAGATCAAACACAACTACACAATTCCATTAAACAGTGTTTAAATAATTGCTTTAAATTAAATACGCATTATTCTCAATGTCGACCTAGGACACAAAAGTCAATCATTGCTTAAATTATTTTTTTTCAATGTGTGTCCTAATGTTTATTCAGGAGTCATCAAGAAAATACTGATAAAAGCAATTTGTGCATATTAATTAATAATGAAGCCTGGTGTAATTCACTAATAGTTTACTGTTTTGTAATACAGATTTACTAGAAAATATTGTGTCCTTTACATGTCGATAAGATAGACGAACCGTTTCATTCAAATTTTCTTCCTAAATGTCAACAAATGAACATATATTTATGCTAGCTGATATATAAATATATAGAAACAATTCTGGTTTATAATAAAATTTATATTTAACTTTACATATGGAAGGGGTACTGTAAATATTTTCACTTCAAATGAACTTTACAGATCCGATACAATAAATAAACATTTCTAAAATTAAAATTAAAATATATTTCAAAATATTTACGCTTATGATAATTAAGCAATTTGAAAAATGTTTCTTAATATTCTGTTTTATTACCATATGTCTAAATCGGCATAAGCAGTTCCTTTAAATGGATTAGAAATAATTAGTATTATAGAAGGCTTTCATCTATTATCGGTTCATCTTAAGAGAAAAAATGAGTAAAATTTATTATCTAGGAATCGTCCGTACGTTTGCATCTATTCTAATTATCTAATCGAGGCTTTTTAAATCGTCATTTTAATATACAGACTTATAACAGTTAAATACATTTCATATGGCGGAGAAACAATATATTTTCAATGCTGTATTATGTGTTGCACACCTCGTAACAAATTAGTTTAAATATGACTAGATGGATAAACCTATGACAGCATGAAAAGAACGTATAATCTCGTGCTCTTTCGTTTCGTGCTTACTAGCGTCTCATCAGTAGGAGCCGGTATTACGCCATTTACACACGTGGGACAGATTGCTGACAAAATCTTATACTCAAATGTGTAATCCTGCAGTAATGTAGCTAACTTCATATAAAGTCATCGACAGTGCAACTACAAAGCCAAATCGCTATAAATATAATATATCGATCCAGTAAATGTTACTAATTCTATGGCTGTTGTGTCGATACTTGGTGTAAACATTATGTTTGCCAAATAGTAACATGGTAACAAAACTATGTTTTCAGAGTCGGTTCATCATGCACACTCAATTGATTTTAAGACACTGAATTTCTCAAAAACTGAAAACTACAACTACTTCTGATCACCTTTTATTCCAGCAAATCCTTACACTCTGATTTTGATATAATTCATTTATCATCATCATTCAATTAAATACATAAAAGTTATGTCATTTTTGTTGCGGAGAGCTAATATATATGAAATTTGGTAAATGATTCTGCACACCAAATAACAAATTAGTTCAAATATAACCAGAACAAGAAACTAAAGTTAGCATGAGCGAATGTATAATCGCATGTGACCATTCGTCACTTACTTGGAAGCGACTTATCAGTAAGAGTCGCTGTTAGGCTCTATACACACTATATATTTTGGTGACTAATGTGGGAGAAATAGACGGTACAATATCCTATTCTAATTTTCAAATCCTTGGGCGCGGTTTATAGTATATTTTTATATTTATATGAAGTGAGCTTCAATATTGAAGGTTTACACATTCTTATAGGAGATAACACCGCCCTATTATCCTACATTCCTCACCTAAAGGGTGCAAGGGTGTAAAACCAGTTCATCCTAAAGAGTTGTCAATAAGCACAAAATTAATGTACACAAGATTATAGTTTCCATTCATGCTGGATTTTGTTTATCTTTCTGGTCATATTTGAACTAATCTGCTAGTAGTTGCGCAAGATCGAATAAGCAAAATACATATTTTTACTCAAATATTCATTGTTATCGTTGGTATGCAGTCCCGCGTACTTGTGACAGATGACAGATTTGCTTAGTTGTGCGACTGGTTAAATAAAATTTGATTGGCGTTTTAATCAAGCAATAGTTAAATATTTCGAATCATTGTTTGATAAAAATTGATCCAAACACACGTATAGCGCTTATATTTGATTTTTAATTTAGCCGAATTATTTATTTGTGTTATGCATTATTTTAAATAAAATAAATGACATATTTTTAGCAAAAGGCACCGAAGGAACGGAGTTATTTTTTCAATAATTGCTAAATAATTTTTTTCGTTTTATAATAAATTAAATTTAGTTTCATTTTTCACAATAGTTGGATATGAATCTAATTATGAGTTTCATTGATATTTACTTGGGGCAGTTATATCAATGTCGAACTAGAAGTCTGTACGCCAATTCTTCTGCACTGGGTAGGGTTAAACTTATTTATATCGCTAAGAAATATTACGATTTGGCCACGCTTGTATTCCCAAGTTTTGTTCAAGCCAAACTTCATCAAAATAAGAGAGATAAAAATCAATATTTTTCTACGTTTGGCTGATTTGCCGAATGCTTTGTTATGACGTCTACACGAGCACGTCACAACTGACAGTAAATTGCCAAATGAAATTTTGTGCATTTTACAATTGAACATATTCTATCAGTGCACGCTTATTGCACACTTAGTTAATTCTTAATGCGCTCATAACCTTTTGATACTAATCATCAATTAAATGTTTCACCAATTTAGGGGAGAGAGATAATTTACTTATTCTGGATACTCCAGGCTGTTACTAAACGCAAACATTGTCATGATTACCACTGGGTCGGTATTGACACGGTCGATGGATAGATATCTGTCTAGGCTAAAGATTTATGACAAATTAACTACATTCTTAACTTATAGTTTCCAGAATATTCAACAGCGTTTCTCCCTTAACTTATCTAAAAAATTGAGCAAAACTTAAACAATTCGTATACGTTTTAAAAGGTGCATTCGGTTGCGCAGTGCTGTCCTCCTTGTTGTGGATTTGACCGCATTTTTCTTGTGCGGGACAAATGATAGCACTTATAGGTCGGTAAAATCTTTAATTTTCCTCATTTTCAGGTGATGTAATTTTTGGCCTCCATTGATGGGTTCTCACTTGTCCCTTCTTCTTTAAGCCTTCAATTAGCTGATTGTCTGAAAATGACGTTGGAACAAGATTTCCCATTGTTCTTTTTCCAAATTTTCGAGCCCGAATTTCCAGGCTCATCCTCAGGGTTGACACAATACGCACAGGAGTAAAACACGACTTGTGACAAATGTTCGTTTAATTTTATAAATGCCATGAGTTCCCAATAAGGACGAAACCGGTCTACTGAATGAATTGCCTTTTCTACACTATACAATTCCTAGTTAATACTGACATATGTAAGTAATTAATAGGTCAGGTGTTTATATAAAGACCGCAATCTTGATTATAATAATTGTTATCACCACCCGCACAACCAATGTTCTTTAATTATATAAATTTTCAATTCAATACCACATCCCCATGTAGTGTGGTGTCTGTTCGGTAATAACAGATTGGGGATGGTTAGTAGGAACTTTGGGTCTAAATGGATGCCATATGAGCTCCACCTAAAGGAAAAATAGATTGACAAAGTTGCACTAGTTATTATATAACTGAAAATTGTTTGTAGTATAGAATGCGGCACGGTGGCTCAGTGGTTAGAGCACCAGATCCGCAAGCAGACGTGCCTAGGTTCGAGCCCTGTCCGCGGCAATTTCTGGCCAGTACATGATGAGTTCCGAATAAGGACGAAACCGGTTTACTGGATGAATTGTCTTTTCCATGCTATACAATGTATGTGCTTAATGGGTCAGGTGTTTATATCAAGCTCAAAACCTAGAGTATAGTAAATGTTATCATCACCCGCGCAACCAATGCTCGTTTAATGATAGAAATATTCATTTCAATACCACTTTCACATACTGTGCGGTGTTTGTTCAGTAATGACAGATTTTGGATAGTTAGTTGGAACTTTGAGCATAAATGCAAGTCATATTGGCTCTATTTTAAAAGAAATAAAGTAACGCAGTTACACCAGTTAGTATATGACTTAAAATTGTGTAAGTGTGCAACTTGGTGGCTCAGTGGTTAGAACACCAGATTCCGAAGTAGACGTATCCAAGTTCGTGCGCTGTTCGCTGCAAATTATGGCCAATACGTGATGAGCTCGTAGTAGGAAAGAAACCGGCCAACTGGATGAGCTAAATTTTCTATACTGCACAATTCTTAGTTTATACTAACAAATATATTTTTTAATGGTTCAGGATTATATCAAGTTCACAACCTTGAATATGGTAAAATTTATCATCGCCACGCAACCAATGCTCGTTTTTTACTTTATGGCTTAGCAATTCTGAGAGAACATCGACTAAAATTTAATGAACTTAGTCTGTTCATTTTCGTATCAAATTTCTGGCAACCAACCGTATATAACTCATAAAATCGCTGCTTGCGCATGTGTGGATTACCATTCATTAGATAAAGTCTGCGAGCTGGTGATAAACGCGGATCCCGTTGCATTTACCCGTCTCAAAACACTGAAAACTTACGTCTGTCACACATGGTGACGCGTGATCTTTATCAGAGAACAACATCAAACAGACTAACGAGAACACCAGCGTAATGAATTTCTGTGAATAGTCAATTATTTTTTACTGAGACTACGTTAATTAAATAATAAATTTTTATGCACTTTGCGGAGAAACTTATAATTTAACGAGTTGAGAAAAATAGATTATCAATTGCTGCTCCACATCGACTAAAATTTAATGAACTTAGTCTGTTCATTTTCGTATCAAATTTCTGGCAACCAACCGTATATAACTCATAAAATCGATGCTTGCGCATGTGTGGATTACTATTCATTAGATAAAGTCTGCGAGCTGGTGATAAACGCGGATCCCGTTGCATTTACCCGTCTCAAAACACTGAAAACTTACGTCTGTCACACATGGTGACGCGTGATCTTTATCAGAGAACAACATCAAACAGACTAACGAGAACATCAGCGTAATGAATTACTGTGAATAGTCAATTATTTTTTACTGAGACTACGTTAATTAAATAATAAATTTTTATGCACTTTGCGGAGGAACTTATAATTTAACGAGTTGAGAAAAATAGATTATCAATTGCTGCTCCACTTCTTCCGGGGCCATAAAAAAGCAATGATTAAATATATTACAGAAATTGGTAACAATTTTATTGCGAAAAGCGCGATATTTCGGTATGATGGCAATGTTTGCATTTCTAAGCATGGAAGCAATCATTTACAGTTAATTGACTAATGAGATTTTATAGACTACCCATTACCTATTAGACACATTTACTTGTTAAATGCCTTGAAACAGTTGGCTAATGTAGTTTGTCCTGTTTTTCTGTCAATTTGCATAAAAGTCTCCAAATATTTTTCCTCCCGGAATATTAATATCTTACTATGATCAAAAGAAAACACCCAACTGTCATGGCTAAAAGGAAAAAGGCATATGGAAGACGACGAAATCAAACGATCACCTTCGGACCAATTTTATAGCTGATTAAATCTTGTACTCTTAAACCGCTTAAAAGCACACGAGGTTCCTCGAATTCCAGCAATGCTGTAAAAAGCCCAGCAAAATTTGCACAACAAATCATTTCAACATAATTATGGAAATATAAGAGCCACGTGGAATAATGGAAAACATTGGAATACTTTTAAATCGATAGGCTATTTATCAGACATGGCACAATTTTTTCAGTGGTGCACTATTAAATAAGCCGAACGCTTGTCAAACAGAACGCAATCTATCGGTAAGTTTATCAAGGGTTTTCTTGTTATTCATCGAAAAAAGCGGTGAAGTATTCTGGAATATCATAGAAAAGTCATTGATTCCAGTCTTCTGTCTTTAAAGTACATGGAAGTGCATATACTGTTCTACACATACTGTTCATAATCGGAAATATAACTGAGTACACAAATTTAGTTTGATTTATATTTCTATAATTTCCTAAATTCTTTCCTCAACGTAAACAATATTTTAATTTTGTTCTGCGTAACCTTTTCCAGGCCACAATTCTGCTTGAGTAGACAAATTTCAATTTTTAATTTAAAAAAACAACAATGAATTATTGTGAAAAGGAGGAATGCCGATTTATAACACCACAGTTAAATAAATGTACTATGTGAGCTTTATCCTGGCTAGCCAAAATAAACGCAAATTTACACTCTGTTTAAATCGCTGAGCATTCGAAACAACGTCATGCTAGATTAAAGCACTTTATATCGATGGCTTTTTGCACCTGATCATACTGTGCATTTGCCGGTGTGATGAAATAAACTATTATAAAATCTGTCTTCTTCAAAGATAATACAGTCAATTTGCCATTTTATAACATTTTCTGTGATAGGTGAAATATTCGAATTGTGCACCTTATACGTTTTTACGAGAGGGCACCTAGGTGGTCTGAAATCCGTAATGGTGACTGAATTTTACATAGGGCTCAAATTGTTTTTCAGTTACAACACTTATTTCCCCTTGTAGAAGACAAGCAACAAAGTTTCATTTTTATTTAATTTCCGAGGCGCACACTCTACGAATGTATATCGTATGCGCTAAATGTGTGCACTAAAATTGATTTTTTTAGATAACATAATTTAGTTCCTATGCTTATTTTAAATATTGGACTATGATAGAATTTAAGCTTAATTCGATTTATAGAATACGTTTTTCTGGATGCAACTGTATAGACCAATTTTCTGACAAGTATCGCACTCTTCCATTGTGATATATATATATATATATATATATATATATATATATATATATATAATGTCCATTCCTTTTTAATTTAACACGGTATTATTACAATTAGGAAAACGCAAATAACAAAGTGGATAAAGGCCATTTATTTCGTGAATACTAATCATCTCTTATACAATCATACATATTTATACATTTTAGGTTTTCAATTGATTATGCTAGTGGTAACAAATCTGACTCGTTTTTACTTCTGTTGCGCAACAAGGTGAAACGATCAACTATACTGGGAAAAATAGCACTTGTATATGTAACAGTGAACAATGCGGACAAATGGTTAATTCTCAAGCTATCAAAACAATAATGACCAGATCTCAGACATCACTTTGCAATACTGGGAGAATGACATTTACATGCAAACACGCATACACACAAACACAAACGCATACACACTCACCAACTAGTCAAAACAAGAAACAGCAGTAAAAACGAGTCAGATTTGTTACCACTAGTATAATCAATTGAAAAGCCAAAATGTATAAATATGTATGATTGTATAAGAGATGATTAGTATTCACGAAATAAATGGCCTTATCCACTTTTTTATTTGTGTTGTTTTCCTAATTATGTTAATGAGAGTATATATATATATATATATATATATATATATATATATATATATATATATAGATATATATATAAATCACAATGGAAAAGTGTTACTTCTTGTCAGATATTGATTTGATGTTATTCGTCAATTTATTAAATAAATAATTGCGATATATATATATATATATATATATATATATATATATATATTGAAGTTACTTATTTAATAAATTGACGAATAGTCTTCAAAGCATAAGATTTAAATAAATAGGCCCTAATTTATCTAGTCGCTATCATCCATAAAATTTGATATATATTTATTTAATTTTACATCATTATAACTAATATAATGATCATTTGTGACAAAATATTGTACGCAAAGTATTTAAGATGAGCGTTACAAAAATTGATTTTAAAGCAGCTCGTCAAACGTTTTTGTTCAAAAGTCAATGATATTGTTTTAAGCGATTGAAATTTAAAATGGGTTAGAATACATTCAATAATATCAGAGTAAAACGAACCTTAACCACACCGTGAGATATTGTTTCAAATCAAAAAGTAACATTTTATATTGGTCACCAAACGGTAAATAGAATCGAACAAATTAACGTTAATATTCCATCTAGGATGAATTTGCATACAATTCCACTCAGTAAGAAATGAGTCTCTAAATGGTAGTATAATTTTTTCTTAAATAAAATAAATGCAAACGCCTTTTTTGGTTAATTCACTAAAACATGAAAAGTTTGAATGAAAAGCACAGGAAAAATGTAGTTGCCGACCTTACCGAGTAAAGGTGACAAACATTAGATTTTTAACTGTTGTCATAATTACAATGCTTAAATCGAGGAATAAACGCTTCTGCATGTTTCCATATAATATGTAACAGAATTAAGCATATAACTTCATGTCGAAGCTTCTACATTAAGGAATTTTATTTTACTTTAATGGGAGCATAGCAACGCGGTAATTGTACACATAGGCTGTGACTGCCTAGACAAATCAGCGTACAAAAGTTCAAATGCCTAATGGACTGAGAAACAGACGGGTTGATTACTTTCATGGAAAAAATATCAACCCAGTGGTATTGTTTGCCTTTTAAATGTAAACTTTGTGTGCTTGTTGAATTATCGCACTATTTCGTTTCAATTTGAGAGCTACGGAGTCAATGTAGATTTGTAACTTTTTTCTCACCAAAGTCATAATCAGTATAAATGTTAATATGATGTAACACTTCCAATTTTGTGCTGTGTTAATATAGTGTATATACGATTATGAAGCTATCTCTCCGGTATTAGTTAGCCTAGCGTAAGGATAGTTCAAAAGTTCTTTTAAAAATTTAATTTCTTCTATACCATTTATTAAATATTTTCTAAAGATTTTTACAGTACTTTATAATTAATTTGGATTCTAAATCAAGTGATTAAAGGCTGTTAACCCATCTCTCCTATTCTCTAGGATTAGGACAGTCGCTCTAAACAGATATGGGCATTTAGTATAGAAGAAAGGCCATGAGTTCGGGTCCGCTATAAGATAATTTAACAATTCATGGTGATTCAACAGGTAATGACCACTATAATCCCGTTTATAAACCAAATTCTTATGTTTGTTTTATTCTCAATTAAGCAGTGTCCCCCTCTTAGGCCGTGGTTTAAAATTTAATAAAATTGAAATATATCAATTATAAATATTAGTGGAAAAAAGAATTGTGATGAAATGTTGCATTATAAATAGTAATACGAGTTGAAAGCATATAATTTTTGTTTATAGTTAAATTTAGGATTCCCCCATGATCTGACGATGTGTTTCGCCCCCTAGTTACGGCGTAGAATATAAACAGATTAGCCCCATATTGAAACGTAAAATATAAAACGCCAGGAAACGTAACCTTATTCTGTTTAGAAAAAAATTATTTTCGATGTTCAATTTCAAAGACGATTTAAACGGTAAGTGTTCTTTAAAACATCTTTAATTGATATGTATATTGACCAGCATTGACGTGGGCAGTATTTGCTGTGGAAAACCATTTTAGGCCACCTTAGCAGAAAATGTTCTTGGCATTAAAAATGGATTTCATTTAAACATATATAGGCAGCGAGTAAGATTTTTTAAACTTAAAATTGGATAAAATATTTCCCCTATTTCTATTTTATGCAACACATGCTTTTTCGTGCAGTATTTTGGGAAAAGTCATTATGAGTTAAATTTTGAATTTTTTTAAAAACATATCCCGAAATTTCACTATTATAGTACATTTAAAACGTTGGCTGCCATTTTACCTAATTTTAACAATCCCGATTATACCAAAATATAAAACAGCAAATTATAAAAACAGTTAGTAATATTATTAAAGTTGAAACATTTTTCTTACCATTGATTACTTTGTGTTCAGGTAACCTAGCTTGAATCCAAATAAGCTAACACTCGTAAAACAAAAGTAATTTATTTTTCATTTTAACCATTTTGATTTATTGGTAGAACTGTTTGAAAATCAATGTGTAAATGCACATAAACAAACTGACATGAAATGAATTCTTCAACTTATCTGAAGAAATAATACAAAATTTGAGATGAGCATTAAAAAATCTCTCATGAAATGACATCTTAAAGTTAATTCGTTTTTTATCTGAAATAAAATCAAAGACTCACTGTTCGTAAAACCGAATTAATTAGTAATTTAAAAAAATAACAAATTTAAAACGAAACATATTTGATGAAGTCTAACTTTCGAAAAAATGAGAAATGAAGATATTCAATTAGTTATTTAGTCTGAATTGAAAGATTAAATTTTTTTTTATTTTTTAGAATGTTCAGTGGAGGGCCACACACAAAGAGGAAATAACGCAATTAAAAAAATTCCATTGATTTGTTTTCGGTTTTCATAAATAATAATAAACAAAAAATAAAATGTCTATTTAACTTCATCATAAGTATGTAAACGTCGGTAAAACATTATTGCTTAAATGCAAAATAATTCCAAATTCTTAATAATTAATTTCTGCTTAACGGCTCAATCATATATATGGACTTATATATATATATATATATATATATATATATATATATATAAATAAAGTACATATATTCATATAGACATATATATTTAAATATATATATATATATATATATGAGAGAGTATATATATATATATATATATATATATATATATGTTTTGTAAGTATGTATATATATATACATAAATTGCAAATTGCATAAATTTTCATGTCCCAGCCAATAGGTTAGCCCAAACCAGAACCTATATCTAAGCCTGGATGTTGCGGGCAGTATAAGAAACCTTGACGATTTCGCGTAGTCAAAACACGCGAAAACGATTAATTATAAAATTTGAATCGCATTATATTTTTACATAGAATATAAAAAGTACATATTTCCTAAACGTTATTTCTAAATTCTCGTGTAAAAATATTTCAGTATTAATTTTTTTAAAGTTTAGCATTCAGAAATGACACAAACTAAGACTTAATTTAAAAAATAGCAAAGGAACCGTCTTAATTTACTTTTGGGTTGTCAAATGCTAAAACTGTCTACAGGAGCATACCAGACTGACAAAATAAGTATACTTGTTTGGACTGTCAGTTTTTAAACTCTTTTTGTGAAAGATGATTTTCATTAAAATAATTCAGCTAAAATAAAATGGTATAACCCTGTGAAACCTTTTTGAATTCATATATATATATATATATATATATATATATATATATATATATATATATATATATATATATATATGAATTTATAAGTAGTGTCATTAAAAAAATTTCATTATGTCTCCAATAAATTTCAAAGAAATGACCATAGCCGGCAAATTGTTGCTTATTTATTGAAACACCTCTGAAATAGCCCTGGCCTTAGAGAGATATTCTGAGTTGACTTTTTATTAAGAAGGTTGTAGAATGAGTAGTGCAATAATCCCACGAAGAATGTAATTAGTTAAGGCAGAAGTATAATATATTGGGGTGAATCAACAAATAAAATGTTTCATGCATCGACAGGGAAAATTGAAAAACAACGGTTTTTAAATAAAATGTGTATAATCTGATTAAGAATGCTCACGGTGTAAAAGTAGAACGAAGACTGTGCACACGAAAGTACGAATGTGTGCAGCTTTTGAACTTTCATTGTTATTATAGGGCTTTATTTGCTCCTCACTAATTTATTTATTTATGTGTTTGTCGTTTGTGTAAAACGTTGGAAAACTTTTAAAATTTAGCGTGGCTTTAATCATGCTTATTTTATTGTTTCACATTAGGTTGACATTATTAAGTAAAATATTTGGATGCCCAAAATCGCGCATCCTTACTAGCCACAAAATACGTTATGTGATGGTTACTAAAGAGTGGTTAGAAACGCATTGAAAGGTTTATCATAACAACAACTGACAGAAATATAACAATCCTAGTTTGGCAACAAATGTGACAGGTCATTCGATGCCCTCTAAATTGCGTTTTAATGAAAATTATCTATTGTCAGTAATTAAAGTTGAATTAATCAAAAAAAATATATTATTTAAAATTGTCTTGTTAGAGCATTTTGATGTTTTAAACCAAAAAACTGTAAAATAATTAGTATTCACCTGGAAAGTTAAAACGTGCTAAATTTTGAATTATACATATAATTTATCATTTACTTCAATTGCAGTAAGTATTCGTGCATTGCATTGTCCGTAACGCAGAAGGTTGACCTTATGATACTCCTTCAAAAAATTGTAATGCAATTTTTCTGTGAAATATATTATCGAGGTACATATTTAAAAAAAAGAATTTTCAAGGGCAGTTCATGCACACATCATAGGTAAAACCAAGTTCTTCACCATAGTGGAGCCCATTAACAGAAATCATGGAGCAGCAATAACGAGGTTTCTTTACATGTTACCATTGTTGTGATTGAATAATAAATTGAATATGATTGGCTTACAACAGACATCGAGGAAGACCAATGTTAAGCTATAGTAATGTTGTTATAGTTTAAAATCATTAAAATCAAAGGCACAGGAATATAAAATAACCACAGTAAAAAAATTGCATAATAAACTCATTTAATTGTACACCAATTATAATGATTCAACTTCAAAAACAGGGAGTCTTTGTATTAAATTAACTGAAATCCAAGTAATACTTTACACATTATCTGAGAAATAATAACATCTTTTTAAACGTCCGACCAAAGAATAGGTATATAATAAAGATTTTCAGTGCGCTACTGAATAAATTAACTTATGAATTTTGAAAATAGAAAAACAGATCGTAGTTTTAAAATAAGATTTGACGAAAATAATCAAAAGAATTTTATCAGAATTTTGCTCCATTTACAAAGGTGATGAGAAAAATTGGCTATATAATCGGTTTTCATCTGAAAACTCGGAAATCTAATAGAAGATCGGTTAAAATGTGCAAATGTCTTTTACAAATGTTATTTTTGAAAATTCTAACATTCCCAATTTTTACATCCTGAACTTCGAAGACAAACGTGAGTTATAAATTTCAAGAGGAAACAAATAAAAAATAAATGTGTCATATCCATGAAAAAATTTTGACAGTTCAACCCTGGCGTCTCTTTCCGACAAACAGATTTTCAGGGATGGGCTGTAACGAAAGCACATTGAACGATACAATCTTGGGCAAACTTCACTACGACGCAAAAGACGTGTGCAGAAACTAAATCTAAAAAAATAAAAAGCAAAGCTGAAAATTTAGCGCAAATAAAAATTATTAATACTAGATTTATGGCAAAAAGCTAGTTACCAAATTGGTCGTGTTGCAATTTTTATCATTAAAAGTGGAGGATGAAATAAGTTAACTAGGAATAAATAACATATTAAACAAGTGAATGGTATTAAAAGTCTGTGATATCGGGTAGAGCAGCAATCCCGGGAAATAAGGGCGTAATAATGACGAATTATAAATCCTTCAAATATCTACAACACTTTTACAAATATATATATATATATATATATATTGTAAGTATAAACTGAACATAGCTTAAGATAGCATATACAATTCCTTAAGTAGACTGGTTTCATTCCGGTTTGGGCACTTATTAATTTTCCCCCAGATTTTCCACAGCTGCGACTTGTGCCTAGAAATTTACTCTTCAGCCTTTAAAATAATCCACTATGGCGTCTTATACGTAAATTACGTTCGATTTTTAGTTAAATACCAATTAAAGGGTTTTTCATCAAACACTTCTTTAGATAGATCCTGTGAGGCATACAATCAAATACCTCCTGATTTGACTTCCGACTGCGGAATTTCAGCATGAATTTAAAAAATTCCCAGAAAGGACTAAAACCGTCAATTTCATTAATTGCATTAGCTGTAAACTACACCTATTAGTTAAACTGACAAAAAACTAAATATATCCTGCACATATACAATATTTTGATATAAATTTCCCAGGTGGCAATATGTTTGTTCTACAGCAGCGGATATGAAATGGTTAATTCTAACTCCACGTCAAATTCGATGATGAATAACATCCAACTCAAGGAAAGATTGACCAAAAATATTATTTGGCATGTAACTGGTTATTGCATTCAGCGTTCCGCTTCAGTACAGTCATAAATGTTTGTAACACTCTGAAGCGAAAGACCTTTGTTTTGATTTTGAGCCGCAGTAATTGTGACAAAAACTTGGTGGGTGTCCAAAAAGTCGGACCCAGGTCTATTTGATGAATTGCGTTTGTCATAATATGCAACATTTCGCCTACAATAGCAGCGTATATATATATATATATATATATATATATTTCATTACAAGCTAAGCATTGCACAAAATATCAAAGGCAATTTATCAAGTTGAATATTTAGATTAAATTATAAAAATCGATATAAAGACTAATGACAACGTGAAGCCTTAGCATATTATGCAACGCATGAAAACCAAAGCAAATTACCTCGTTATGAATGATGTTGGAAAGTTATGTAAACGTCGACTTTTCAAAAGATTCTTGTTTGGCTAATTTTGCGCAAACCTTGGCACCAAAATTTAAAATAGCTCATTTATTTCAAAATCGCGAATACGTTCACACCTATAATTGTCTGTAAACTAATATAGATCCCAGGAGTTTCTACTGCATCATTAAGTGAAAGTGATTAATGATGCATACGCAAATATGCAAAATGCACAAGTTGCTGCGACCATATCTATATGAATAATACTTTAAATGTAGTTTTATCTATCAAGTATAAATATAAAAAGGACGCATGAAATGTCTAATGGCTCGCTTAAATGGCAAATGAAATGGTTCAAGGCATATGTAGAGAAATGTACATGCAACTATTTTAGGCTAACATTATTAACACGAGGGGTAAAACAAAAGCAACTTTCTAAATGCTAAGCGAAATTGAGGTACACATGCGTTATTCAAAACATGAAGCTAAAAAAGCAAAACAAGCTGAGGTAAATTGTGCATCGCTAATCTTCAAGTATGATATGCAACGGCTGTTAAAAAAAGCAGTACAAAGCTTTTTTATACTTTTGAAAATTATATACTCATATAATTGAATTGTAGTACTGCAGTAAAAAGGCAAATATTGGAACGTCAGATTGAAAAGCGTTAGTCTTTCTCTCTTCTATATATATATATATATATATATATATATATATATTAAATATAGTATATTATATTAAACCTTATTGTACTTAAACTTTCAATTTTTTTTGCTACCGACTCACATTGCAGCAAGGCATTCGTCCATTCTTGCCTAATGGAGTTACTACGTATAGTTTTATCATCTCCGTGAGGAAATTAATAACTAAAATCCAAACAATAACAATTTATTCATGATTAAGCACTTCCAGAGTAAGTGGCTCAACCTGAACTATTAATTTACGATAATTGTTGTGTTATCCGACTTTTAAGTATGCTTGATGAAAAAACCACACGTCATAAAAAATAAGAAATATAGGTAAATTGCGTTAATCACTGGAATGCATCTTACTCAAATGTTTTCAAATTACATAAATCTTCAAAGGTAAGCGGATCAAAATAGTATGCTCGTATTCTATTCTTGAAAATTATAAATTTTAGCCCTGAGTACAGAAGGCAGGAATTGCAGGATCGGCGCTACGGCTCAAGGTAATAAAGCTAGATACATACGTGAAGCGATTCCCATATTGCAAGCACTATCGTTTTGTCTACATTCTAATTTTCTGTATTCGATGCTGAAACGCAGGTCAAACACATGGAATGATTTTACTAATTTAGGTCAAAATTGTTAAAATGAAACTTTGAATTGTGCGCAACTTTCGTCATAATAGTGGTGCGGATAATAACATGCAAAAATTTTAAATTGGCAATTGTGGATTACACATCGGCACGAAAAAAAATTGGTTCTTACTGACTACTTAGAAGATTGGTTGCATTTGTCTGATGATAAAATTTTAATTTACTTAAATTGAAAATATATAAACATTAATTTTTTGTCATTATAAACAAACAATTGCAGAAGATGTCGGATGCAATTCGTTAAATTGACTGCGTTCTTCTCATTAGGCACTCAGAAGGTAAATAACAGAAATGCTGCAGTTGTGAATTATACCAGGATACATTGGGTCGCATTCTATTTTTTATGCCGGCACATTTTCTACGGAGACAGAAACTCCATTCAATGCATCGCATATATCTCATTATACACACACTTTGAAGTCATACACCGACTGAAGTTTCTGCTTATCATTTGCTTCAAAATGGAATCTATTTAGTATTTATTTATTCCTGTTCTGTTCGCGGAAAATTCTGAACAGAACTTGAAGTGTTCCCGATAAGTACAAAAACCGGTCTACCAAATTTACTTTGCTACCTGATTTATTTTGTATTATTTACGGACGAATTATGTGACATGACAGAAAGTTAAGCTAGCATAAAGCTTCAAATTACTTCGACTATGCGACACAGGTGGAGCACTATAGTGATTGCCAGATACAAATACAAATATTCCTCTGGTTAAGCTAAGTCGGCGGCACATTCAGTGTATTACTTAAAGAGTTCCAAATAAGACCGCAAAACATCTACTGGATAAATAGCATTTGCTATCTGATGCAATGTGTAGTTTATACTGACAACATATATAGAAACAAAACCCAACTAGTAGAATTTATATATAAATATAAATATAAATATATATATATATATATATATATATATATATATATAAAAGTTAATTGTCTAACAGTTTTTTGGGAGAAAACATTAAATAATCATGTGTATTTTAATTTTAATAGCCATCCGTAGTTTTCAATTCGTTAAAAGAATAAGAATTAGTCTGATTTTCTGTTACTTGTATTTGATTTCAGCTGTTCACGCGTGTATTGATATAAGAGTGCACGTTTGCACGTGTCTGTGTGTGTGTGTGTCTATGTGCGTGAATAAGTCAACCTTTTGGTGTAAAAAGAATGATATCCGAGTTCTGCTTAATTTTGAATTGATGGATTGAGTTGACCAAACTTTCGCATAGTTTACTAATGTATGCACGAATAATTTTCCCTTCATTTTATCTGTCGTATCGCAAAGCTTACGAGTACCCTAGTAACAATACAGGGTATGCAGGTTTCAATGTTGATTATTTGTGTTACTGTCCGAATTAGTCAAGAAGTTATGATAATATATATATATATATATATATATATATATATATATATATATATATATATATATATATATATATATATATATATATATATATATATAGGTAGTTAATTTACGTCAGTTTTCTGTCAATATATTCTAATTTATATTGATGCTGGTCTAATTTGTCGTCATTTTTCCCTAGATACACTACATACGTGGCGGATCTGAGGGATTCGTGATCAGTCGAGTAAAATATCATTCATTTAAATCTAGGTAGCTTTATTGATATAAAAACCAGTCCCATTATATAACTATATTTGTTAGTATACTCTAAACGCTAGATGACGTCGAAAACGCTTCGTACACAGTAGACGGGTTTCGTGCATATTTGGAACTCTTGACGTACGATCTGGAATATGCCAGAGATAGAGCCAAAACTTGGGTACGTGTGCTTCGCAGTCTGTTGCTCTAACCACTGAGACGCCCTGTCGAACCGAATTGGTCGTAGTTTGATATTTATATCTTCAAACCGCCCCAGGTAGTTGATCATTAGCAAAATGTTCGTTATATAGCCTAATTCAACTTCGATTTTGCCATCGGGGCACACCTTACTGTTTCGGTTTTCAAAGTTGTTAAATTGGGTGTTTGTATGATATTTGGTCGCAAAAAAAGTACTGCCAATTGAAAGTGGATTCAGTATGTATTATCGTTGTTAAATCACTATTTACACCTTCAGTGAGTTAGATTTTCAAAAGTGAATCTAAATTTTTATTCTCTACCTCTAGTATGAATTTGATATCTGGATCGGCTTAATTGTCTTCTTAAATGATTTCGTCTGAGTCGTTCCACATAAAATGTGCAAGTTATGCGCTAATCAGTTATGTTTTAAGGGCTCCTTTGCTCAATATTGTGCACGCATACATTTGACACGAGAGGCGAAATGCAGCTTTCCATAGTTCGTCATTGTACTTTTGGAACTATTTTCTCCAAAGTCTAAATTGTACGTTTTGTACATGATGATGTAAGGTTTTGACTTCCTAGGTGTATAAATGAAAATTTAAAAATTTTGTTTTAAACATATCATATGAGATAGTCGTTATTTTTCTAGTGGAATGTTCGTAAACAAGGGTGGAATGTGGAATATAACCACTTCGTTTTTTTGTGAGCTCTTAATAGTTCTTAATGGTGTATGTGTTTGTGACATTTTTTATTGTATGAAGTACTTTGTAGAGAAACTTGGTTGATTTTTATTGTGGTTTGCTGATCATCGAAGTAATTTGCCAAGCCGAATGAGTCCCGTGATTGTGGTTGTTTTATAAGGTTCCCGTTTGCCAGACAATATTGTGTAATTTAGTCAGTACGGTTTCTAATTTTGATTATATTTTGCATGTTCTGATCTGTTTCGGAATCAGTTATTGAATGTAGAACGTGAATCTCCATTTTATTTAAAATAACACATTTTCTTCCTTGAATTTTTGCTGTGCTGTCTTGCTATTTGGTGTCTGATTTGGGTTTTAAACGATCAATTATTATCTCCTGATTATCGGGTTGGGATCCAATTTGTATGCACCCGCTGTCTTCCTGATTTTTCAAAATTTTCGATATCCGGATATGGATATATTTTTCAATAGATAGTACATAACCTACTAAGTTGACATCAACATGTCAACATGTCAATTGACATATTGATTGTCAACTTAGTAGGTGATGCGCTTTCCATTGAAAAATATATCCATATCCGGGTATCGAAAATTTTGCATAAATCACGAAGACAGCGAATGCAAACAAATCGGATCGCAACCCGATAATCAGGTAAATAATCTAGTCCCCGTCGCGCAAGATGTTCCTTTTAAATAAATTATTATCACGTTTGTGGGCCCTCTAGAAATATCGCCGTCGAGTTTACCTATTCTAAATCCTATGCCAGGTGTGGCAATTCGCACTGTAGTTCCTCAGTGTACATTTATTTGTTCCTTGATATTTTTTGGATAATGATTTAGATACATTTAAAATTATTTCTGTACTGTCCCCGTGTGCTGAATGCCCTTTCTCAGCAGTCCTTATACTTTGAACGCTTATGGGTCCTAGATTGTGGTGAAGATAAGCAGAGCGCCAGTTTGACAAAATCGTCGTTATAGTAAAGCAGAAACATTGCACAGATTGCCTGGTAGGAAAGATAGACAGTATCGACTGTCTGGTTATATAATCTGCTTACTTGATTAGGTTGGTTTCATTTTGAAAATTCAATATATATATATATATATATATATATAATTTTACTTTGGTACAGTTAAGTCGCGCACTAAACATATCCACCTAGAAGACACAGTCGAAAAATTGCGCTAGGAATGTTAAGTTAAGTTTACCGGATAAAACTTTTGATTGTATGCACAAATTTTATGTTTTGTTTATTTAAATTAATTTAGGACTTAATATACGTCGTGTAGATAGCTACAGTAGTGTAGTAAGAGTTTACACGTAAATATTTAGCTACGATTCCGCGGTTCAACTCTCGTGATTAGGATATGTATACTTTTTGCGCTCTAATATGAGCTGTACATTCCATTTTGGTAAGAATGACTTTCTGCAAGAAGTTTGTACGCCATATAAGCCGAAAATGGTCCACCAGTAGCATCTTTAAATTTAAAAGCATCAGCTCTTATTTGTCATGACATATATCGGGGTACTTGCAGACAAAAATTACAATCAGATCGAGTAAAATTTATAGGAAAATGATGGAAATGAGCCTAAATTATAGTTATCAGACTATGAGGACGAATCGACTATAGGACAAAGGAGCAAATTTCGTCGATGTAACTGGTGTTGAACACTATATCGTTGACTCACGGTAAGTCTTCATACGAGACACCTATACCGGTCTGGCTGTCAATAAAGGTACATTCGCTTAGGCACTGTTTAATGCTGCGGAATTTTGCTCTTGATAAGAGTATTTCTTTCACTGTAAATATATGCATCAGGATTAGTAGGAAAGTTATATTCCTTAGGGAATTTATGAAGATCACTTGTAAGAATTTTTATTTATATTTCATATTTTCAATTCATTCTTTTGAATTCGCCTTTACTCTAACTAATAGTTTGATGAACATGCGATTGAATAATTTTATGAGCTATGTGCAGATTTTAGTTATTGTCATCGATATAATTAAGCTTTAGGCGACTTATGCGTATTAGGTAATGACATTTGTGCTGCTTAAGGAATCCTATTAGCTACTATTATTATGGTGGAAATGATTTCACGGACCTGGTATTTTTAAGAAGTTTAACAATATGACATTGGACTAAAATAAAAGTTTTAATTCCTTAAGGTTTAAAAGCTGACACAGATCTGTAATAATCTATATAATAGGAATTATAATAATATTTGTGAGTATGTTTAATGTGGAAACTGTAAAGATTATTTCGAGTACACGTAGCAACTGTAATAACAATATTTCAATTTTATCAAATCTACGTTTTCGATCGATTAATTGGATAGGAAGTAGTCTGATTTTCATAGTTAATTATATCCATAGTCCGAAGTTTTTTGATTACTTCTTTGTTGATATTTAAGTGCATATGAGTAGATATCTGCTCAACTATGGAATGATAACCAGATCTAAAATTGCGCTATTTTATACATTATCAATGACGCCTACATGCACACATACACGCAGACAGGTACGCATACAATCACGACAGACACGTACATTGAAAAAAACACAATTAACTACGAATGATTCTGAAGATCGGACAATTTCTAATTCAATTAATCAAATGAAAACCAAGAAGGAATATTGCTGGAAGTTGATAATTTAAGTTGCATTCTCGAAATAAACTGGCCATTATCCGCAAAAAACATACGGTTGAATATATATATATATATATATATATATATATATATATATATATATATATATATATATATATATATATATATATATATATGTGTGTGTGTGTGTGTGTGTGTGAATATAAAGCCTCAGATAAGAGAAGTAATTAAGAGTTTTAATGAACATTTTCGCACCTACTTTGCTTTACCTCTCTAATTATCATAAAATTTAAAAATTTGTTGAGGGCATATAAGGAAAATACGTATAAAACAATCGATAAATTAGCGGACATTTTTATTATTGGTCATACTGTATCTGAAATTGCATATTGTATTAAAAGTTTCAAATTTTATTCTTGTAATCAGAGCAAAACAAAGCGACAGCTATCTTACTTTCGGAGATAATATCATAAAGCAAATTGTAAATTTGAATAGAGGCTTGATGTCTGATATATCTCTTTTTGTGTACTCTGACCATTTTCAGCTGTTTAACAACTAAAATGAAATTAAAACTATATCCAATTTGTCAAATAATATCATAAAATACACAGATTTTTCATATCACAAATTATGCCTCTAGTGTTAAAATCTGAGACATACTACAACGTTTAGAAAGAGAATCTTGGCTATATTAGCATATGTTAATTTGTTACAAGACCAACCATATTGTCAAACTCGAGACAGTTTTGCACATGGCTCATCAAATCTCCCGTTTATGCAGTGAGAAGAATATGCGAAATTCTCCTTCCTCCCCATTAGTCCGGCGCCAATGTGACTCGTCATCTCCACGTGTTGATTATGTGCACCCAACTCGCTGTCGAGAGCTCGTTTACTACGGAGTGACGGGAAGATGGTGTCATTATGCACGGGATTAATATGCGTTATCGCGCCAGGTTCGTTCAAGTTGTTAGCTGATCCCTGCTCAAATTCTATGCCTAAACTATATTTTGCCTGGCCAAGTACCAGATCGAAGTGACGGCCTGCTAACACGCTGTTATCTTTGACTACATTAGTTGTGATGATGGTGGGTAAGTTATCGACTGTTGCTGAAGGAATGGAATGTGGTGTAGAGCCTATTTTAGCACTGTCCAATGCCTTCATTTGGTATTCGCTATTTTTGTTAGTCAAATGGGAGCTATCTTGCTGTATGATTAGTACACAAAATAGGAAAACATGCCAATCGATTTTGAATAATACAACATAAATATATATTAAAAATGATTTTTTGTTAAAACGGTTTAAGTTTCTTGGCTTAAATTTCATTGAACCATAGCAAGATAGTAAATATAATTGATCATTAGGAAGGCTCTTCGATTTCCTTTATCGGAAATAGCTTGGCATATGCTGGATCTGAAAGTGCTCTCTTTTATAAACAACAACGAGCTCATCACACACAAGTAGATACCAGTATTCGCGCGTGCAGCCATTATTCAATTTGACAACTCTCATATTCGAGCAAATATTTGTGTCATATGATATAAATTTTAGTTAAGTTTGGCTGAATAAAAAAAATTTCAGCTTAAGCAGATCGCCAACAGTAAGCAAGTATGGAAAACTTGTGTGAGAGAATTTAATACTAAAAAATATTTAAAAATTTATACAAAAATTAGAAAGGTTCATCTCGTTTAAATTGACTTTAAAGGAAGGATATATATATATATATATATATATATATATATATATATATATATATATATATAAAATATGCAGAGCCATAACTGATATATATATATATATATATTTATAAATATGCAAGCCAATTGTATATATATATATATATATATTATATTTATATAAAATATGCAAAGCCATAACTGTATATATATATATATATTATATATATATATATATATATATATATATATATATATATATATATATATATATATATGGATTCGTATATTTTCTGCACTTGAATTTTTGTATTGGTGTGTACGTGTGATCAGGCAAGGGTATTTATTAAAAGCAACACAAGCCGCAAAATGCGCAATTTAAATAGGACCAGGCACGGAATTGCGACATACATTCTAGAAAACGAAAAATTGTAAAGGAACAATGAAAGCACCAGTATTGAAGCAGGCAATTCGCGTGTACAACTTATGATGAAATCGTGTATTAAAATAAAACCAAATGATAAAAATTAATCAGTAGCTTAGTTGTGACTAAGAGGAAAAGCTAACATCAATACGTGCAAAGGATGAAGCCTATTAATCCATGCATTTCTTAATTAATATCTTCAATTTAAAAAGAATCGAACACTTTACTCCAAACCGGCTATATATTCGAATCAGTAATGTAGATAAAATTTAAGATGCCGTCTTCCGATCGATTTGCATTAAAGCAATATTGGAGGCTTTTTTCCGATATTTACTCATAAAGCTATATCTTAACAAATATACACTAATTGCAATTTTTATATAAGTTCGCTAAATATAAATTAATCCATTATTAATACTTCCAGCCTAATACATCAATTAAAATGTACTAGTTCTCAGGAAAACAAGATTGCATGATAATGAAAAAAAATGTTTACATGGAGCAATCATTGGCATTCGCGATGAATATTCCGCAAGTTATAACTTATTTGGACACTTGAAGCTGAGGATAACTTACTGCATTATCTAGAAATTTGAATCATTCGTTGTCAAACTGTGGCAATGTGTGAACCGTTCTGACGTTATTGGTGCTGTTTTAATAAAAACGATAATCTCATGTGTCTCGACTTTATCTGCGAATTCTCGATATTGTAAGTTGGTATAAAAATTAATTGCCATTCTGGTTGTTTCACATTTTAGAAGTAACTTATGCTGAATTCTGTATAGATTCTAAATTTCCAGATGAATCATCAGAAAAATTCGGCAAAAAAACGCAATAACAAAAATCTTGAAATAAAGCTTTTTCTCCAAACATATTTTTGGAATAATTATAGTCTACTCGAAAATTATAAAAGTTTGTTTTTGCTTATTCAGCTATAGCAATAAGTAAGATTAAAATTGTTCGTTAAGACAACCTTAACCCGTATTAAATCAATAATTGGTTGCACGGACGCTGGTAAAAATTATTTAAATTAATGCCGCGACTTTGCTGTAAAATCGACTCCTTTTATTAGTATATATATATATATATATATATATATATATATATATATATTGTCAGTATAAAATAAGCATTGTTCAGTGTGGAAATACACGATGCATCAGTCGTAAGAGTCACTCACTCCGAAGCACACGTTCCCATGTTCGAGCACCGTCCGCGGCAAACTCTGAACAGTACTTTATGTTTTCCCAAAGGGATAAAACCTGTCAATGGATGATTTGCCTTTTCAGTATTTTACGATGCTTAACATATACTAAAATATATGTACAAAATTGGATAGGTGTTTGCATAAAAATCGCAACCTTTATTGAAATAATCCATTTTGGAATTTAATTCTAAATTCTGTAAAATATAATAAATCTTAATAAGGACATCATTAAATAGCTAACTTGTAGATTAGCAAAAACGCTTATCAGAAAAGAAACACTTAAAATATTATAATATAAAAAAACAAGTTTAAATATTACAATGACGGGTATTTGATTAAAAAATGTGAATTTCAGAATGGTGAAAAGCATAAGTACAATAATAGACCTGATATATTTTCCATTATCACAATAAACGAGACAACAACAGTCACTATTCCGACACATTACAAGGTTTGTATGAAATCGATCGCTATATTTACTTATTATGATTATAAAATAATCAGCATACTGTGATAAAAATTCTATGCATACTAGATATTAAATTAATTTTTGCTTAAGTTTTAAGTGGAATCGTAACTAAACGTAATTAGAAATAATTTATGCAAGAATTACTCAATGTAAGTTGTGGGAGGAAATTGAAGTAAACGTAAATTAGTGCAGGTACTTTAAATTGCCATCATAAGAACTATGTTTCGAGATTCAGAGCATGGATACAACAAAGTAAATTAAATTTCCATTAGCATTTCTAAGAAAAATCACTTGCTAGCTAAACTTATATAGCGAGAATCAATGATTTATCACAGAAGTAGCATCTTACAAACCAGGATAATAGAGTACAAATAATAGAAAACTGTTTTCAAAAAACTATATAGCCTGACAATTCAGGAAAATTTGCAAAATATTTTCAACAATAAAATCGATAAATCTGCTAGTTACATCAAATTGGGCAAATTATAGGCATTGGATCATCAAATAAAATCATGGAATGCCCAGAGTCTGCTTTTGTGAATATTTAGCAGATGTCAGTAAATAACTTCACTAGGAACAACAAATCATTTGCGAAATTAGATTTCTACGACTTCATAAAAAGGTTCCACACAAAGTAAAGAGGATGTTTGAAGAGGTAAACGTAAAAAGCACAATAGATTACCAAACATCAAAATGATAGCTGTATAACTAACATACGACCAGCAAGAGATATTATATTACACCGTCATATTAAGAATAAAAATACGTTTTATAATATTAAAGTGATAAATTAACGATTTAAGAAAAATATCGCCTTGAATTATATGTTTTAGGTGGATATAAATTTCTAAATATATTCATCAGCACATTCTACAGTATTGTGTTATAGACAAAAGCACCTAAGAATGGAATTAAATTATAACGAACGCATTGGATTATAAATATGTATTCGGTATAAACTAGCAGCGCACAGGACAGAAAATGCAATATTTCAAATGGATCAACGTCGACCTTTTAGGCTTTCGTCGGTAGTCTCTAAAATTTCCGCTGCGAAAACTTGATCAACGAGCATTGAACACAGTCAAACTCCTAACTAATTACACTAACGAATAGGCACATTGCATGCACCTTTCAGTTTCATAAAAGTGTATGTATTTTCAGTCAGTCTTACCTTCAGGATGATCCTAGCGAATAACAGGTTCGATCTCGTGTTCTAGTACACTACACCCGATCTCTTAGATTCATTCACTTCTAGTGAGGTTCAATTGTATTTCATTATAACAGAATTTGATTAGATAAATGTTATTAGTATTGATAAAGTATAAACTTTTAAAGTAATTTTTTATTTCACAGATTTCGTTATAATTAAAAACATTAAAAACAGATTATAGAATTACATAGGCGCATTTTTCAAATTAACAAGGTTGCACATTGTACACAACTATCTGAGAACTACTGGTGAGTTTGCAAAAAGACGAAAACCTCCGGGGAATTGAATTACGTTCATAATTTCATGCAAGTGTTAGTTTATACATAAAGGTAATGTTAAATCACGTTCTACTTCAATAAATGAATTAAACACAACTTCTCTATGCGCCCGACTTTTGATGAAAGATTGAAGGTGGCTATTACAAATTTCATGACTAAAGCGTCATCGAAGCGGTTTCAGACTGAACAAGGTAAAATATGTTATGGAATAGCCAAGTGCTTAAAATTTGTTTTTCGTACGTTATATAAGATGAAATTTGTAAGTCTGGGCTTAAATCTTGGTCACCGAAGTATTAGATACAAGGTAACTCATGCATTTACAATTTTATACTAATTAATTTATTTGTCTTCTTATATATATATATATATATATATATATATATATATATATAAATACAAGCTAACTCATCCATTAAAAATTTTATTCGCTAATTTATCGTTTCGTTATATATATATATATATATATATATATATATATATATATATATTGTCACCAGATGGTAAAGGATATTCATACAGTAGACCAGTTTCGCCTTTATTGTGAATTCTACAATTGTTGATCTGAATTTGCTACGGACAGGTTTCCAATCCAGGCACAATTGGTTCTGAGTCAAAGTCTCAACTCATTGTTCCCCACATGCCACATGAATTCATATGTGAATCATGTTTATATTTATTATATGTGTATTATATATGTAGACTGAACAAATCGAAACATGGAAAAATCGGATGAAATATTAGATAGTGTTTCGTTTTCATTGAGCACTATTTCGTAGTGTTTACAACTGGTGGGACTAGAAATTGAACCGTATCCTATTTGTCTCAGTATAATACAGCTCCTCTTCTACTCAAAAAAAACCACGCATTGTATATAATATTTGATTTTATAAAAGCGATTTTTCAGTTAATGAAATGGATCCCTGTGTTTATAAAATGAAAAATGTGCAACCTCAGCACACGAAATTGGATTAAATTTTTATGAGCGGATTTGCGTAAGTATATTTATTTTTTATAACCACTCGAAGACTTAAGGTTCATCTGTGTGTCTGATTTCATCCTATTTGGGCAAACTTTAATGGAAAATTCTAATTATTGTGACGAGTTATCGGAACTTCGAGAATACAGTAACCATTCAGGCATTGTTTACTTATAAAACTAAAATGCTTTGCATCTTCCTTATATATATATATATATATATATATATATATATATATTAGTTAGTATAAAATAAGCATTGCATCAGGTAGCAAAGGCAACAACCAGTAGACCACTTTCGTCCTTATTGAGTACTCGTCAAGTTTTAACTAGAATTGTCCGCAAATGATGTCCAAGTAGGGGCCCTACAAACCAATCATTGGGCCATCTCTTCCGCCACTTATATTCAATTTGTATTTATTAAGTAAACTCTAATTTTAATTAGCTTATCCTTCTAGTACAATTTATGTAGCATTTTTTCGACCTTAAGTTTTTAATATACGACCCTTAAATATCATTGTAGAACAGGAACCATGCAAACTTGATAATTTACATTGAATTCTGACAAATATATGTCGAGTTATTTTAAAGACAAATCCAATCTGTTGATTGAAATGCCTTTACTACCTAATGCAATACTTATTTAATTCTGACAAATATGTATAATAAAACTCCTACTATAGAGCTTCAATTTAAGGAAAAAATTCCAGATGTAATTTTGTCTGTTCTATAATGGAAAATCAAAGATATCAAGCTAGAATTTGACGTCGAAATAAATTATACACACGTTCAACCTTTAGAAAAGAGAAACCGAAAAATAAGTTATTAAATAACAGTCTTAAACATAAATGTGCCCAGGTTCGAGCCCCGCCCATGGTAAATTCTGGACAGTAATTGCTGGTTTCCCGATAAGGACTGGATGAATTTCCTAAGTTACCTCATGTAAACTCTATTCGACTCTGCTAGTTATACGTATGGTAATATTAATGCTGCAAAAGGACGAAAATGAAATTCATCAATCTGACCAGGAAACTTTATTAGTAGCTGGAGCTTCTATGAGCAAGGTTCGCATTTACTACCATTAATTTCGTCTTAATTTGTAGATAGTGGAACGTTCCATCGCATAATTGTATTTATTAAATGCAATTTAATTTTCCTTTGCGCATTCGTGTCCTTGACAAACCAAAAACACAAATTATTGCACTAAAGCACGTATTAAAACTAACCCAATTTGTTAACTGACTGCTAAATAATAAATTAAATTTCTTTCAAGGTACATTCTGTTTTTTAAGAAATTTGCACGTATTTTGTACAATCGAAGATGAAAGCACATACAGCAATTCCAATAAGGCAATCACCTGTCTGCATTAAAACCGTTTTAGCAATAAATCCGTCAACTTTCTAATTAAAGTAAGTATAATTATAATCTATTAAACAAGGAAAAATTTTCGCATACATACTTTTATTAATCAATCCCAGTTTAAAGGAAGCGTGTGTGTATTATAACAAGAGAACTTACAGGAATCCTTGTAAAAATCCAGTTTTATGCACACAATAGCCTTAGACAACCGTGCTTAGAATCGATCGCCAAACGATACAAAATCTACATAGATGTGTAATTATAACACATTCATAACAGATAAATAAATTATCAAGATGAGAGGTTGTGAAAATCGTGTTATCTATCGAGCATTTCGTGCAATTCCTATTACAACAATCTTTGATAAGAACCCATTAGGATGTTAAGTTGCCTTGCAGCTATAGACTCGCCTATACAGTTATTGATTGTAGAGTTTCTGCAGACAATTACTTAGTTTGAATGGAATAAATTTGAGCGACTTTGTTTAACCCATTTCAAAGCATAGTTGAAACATTGACAGTCAAGGTAAGTGAGGCCATGAAAACTTGTTTGCACATCATCTGTGCCGGACGGCATACAGAAAACCGATATTGAGACTGAAATGTGAATAAATACCGTATAGCAAAATGGATGAGTCTTCTAGAAGAGTGAGCCGCGTCTAAGACAGTAACATGTAAAAATTTAAGCAAATGTTTGGACGTGGCGGATAGACTATCCCATTTAGCAGTTTTAAATGATGCACGATATCACCTCAAACGAGCTGAAAACAGATTTTGCTTCATTATTGTGGCATAGCATATAAATCTGAGCAGAGAAAAATTCCGTTAACCACACATTAAGGTTTACCAAGGGTGATTATTGATCTTGATATGTGAATAACAACTGATACCAGCACACACAAGAGACAACGCTCAGGCTTCAGGTGAAATATTTTCTTGAAATGCCAGAATATGAAGTGATTATTTACAAAGCAGTGTATACTTCTTAAGCTTGCTATGGCGTAAGACAAAGATGAATAAAATATTATTTTAGCAATGCATTATTACTCATTGGATGATCATTAGCGTTATAATTTGAAAAATAACAGACTCAAAAATTTACTGGCCGAATGTAAGATGTAATCCTCATGCGACGTTTTGCTTATCTTTGCGAGCGACATAAGCAGAGCTTGACTAACATTGTGCTAGAAACATGAAAAATTAATTTCGTGATAAATATTTATTGCAAAGCCTATTGTGTGAACGTAGTGCTACCGCACTCTAATTCAGCTCTTGTCATTGACAAAAGTAGGCATACTGAGAACAGATTTAACGAAATAGAACTGACACTAAGCAAAAGTCGCTGTGAATTTTTCAACAAGAAAATGCCGAATATTTGCTAAGTAGATGCGTTATTCGCGACTGACATCCGACTTATTTACAATGTCTAGAGGGGTTTAAACTAGCAAAGATCTCAGCTGCACTAGTTATTTGTTCAATCGGTCAAAAGGCTGTGTGCGCGCACGTCATTATGTGTATTGACATCTTTGTTTACCAAAACTCAAATTACGCACACGCGTGTCTCCTGCCGTTTCATTTGATTTCTTTTGTTATTCGAAACTGTATCACAAACGTTATTTGCAAATCTGTCATTATGGTTCAATGATTTGTTAACTCATTGAAGCTAATTATACAAGAAGTAAGCTAGCTTATTCCGAGTTGCGTTGAATGTATTGAAAATAAACAAATAAACTGCTTAACAAACCAAGCAAATACTATATTTTGATACTACACGTTTAATGCAGCTTCTTTGATTCAACGTTTTTTTACTATATTTAAATTAGTCATAGCATTTAGGAAAACATCCTTGCAAAGGACAAAATAGGTATTTATTTCTATCTAGATAAAAACGTGATTTTTTTACTATTTATTACGATACGTACTTATGACTAAATAATTTTAACAAAGTCAGGCTAAGTGACGCTGTGCAATTTCTAGTATCTCCCTATCATCTTTAAATTTAAAATTGATTTAATATTAGGAATTTACTATTATGTCAGTTGGATAATGAAAGCACTAGCTACAGACGGTAAACTTGATCCCGAACCCAATAAATTATTTTTCAAATGTTCAAAACACACAAACACATCACAAATATATATATATATATATATATATATATATATATATATATATATATATATATATATATATATATATATATATATATATATATATATATATATATATAGGGAATTGAAAAGCTTATATTCGTGTTGTCATGATAAAGTAAATATTTTCTAAGATAACAAAGCAATTAATCAGATAGAACGGTTTCGAGGATATTCGGTACTTATGAAGGACATGCAAGATTGACTGCGACAGTGAACCACTTAATGGTAAGATAAGTAGGTTCGAAAAAGTATTACATGGTGGTCTTGGCAATGTCGACGAATTGGATAAGTTTCTTGACTGTGATATATAGTCCTGGGCTCAAATCCAGACATCACCAATAATGTAAAATTCTCGATGGGTGTCTAATTATTTCGAAGCCGATCTTCTTAAAAAATCTCAATTGCAATGCTTTCGTTACACAGTCAACATGCATATATATATATATATATATATATATATATATATATGTATATATTTATTCACTTATGCATCATATTGCTAAAGAAGTTCACCCTGTAGACCGGTTATATCCTTATTGAGACAAATAAGATAATCTTTAGAATTTTCCTCGGACGGGATACAAAACCGTGACGCTATCCACAATATATCTATAATAAAACTCTTGTTATTATAGCTCAAATCAATGTAATGTCTCCAAGATGTATGGTGGTTGTTGTACAATGGCAAATCAAGATTGGTTATATAGATATTCAGAGATTTCTTATAGGTTCCACCAGAAGTAAATGATCGTGAGACAAAATAAAATTTTGTATATGAATTAAAATTGTGAGTAGTATGCGGAAGACGTGCCCAATTTTGAGCCCTGTCCGCGGCAAATTCTGGATATTATGTGAAGATTTCCCAATAAAGAAGAAACAGTTCCACTCGATGTATTGCCTTTTCTGCACTATGCAATATTTCGTTTTTATTGACAATGTATGTATTGATGCGACAGTTGTTTATATTTAGATCACAAACTTGATCTAAATAATTGATATCACCGACCGAGCACTCAATGTTTGTTTAATTAAGTATATATATTTTTAGTATGATCTAAACATTAAACAATGTAGAAAAGACAATTCAGACAGTAAACTGCTTTCCTTCTTATAGGGAACTTGTCAAAAATATCCAGAAATATTTGCAGACAGAGCTCCAAACGTGAGACATTTGCTTCAGAATCGAAGAATTAATCTACTGTGATACTTCTACCGCATATTAAATGCCAGTTTTCCTTAAATTTTTGCCTATATTGTCTTTTATACGTCTGCTCTAATATTATAGATATTCAGTGGTAAAATATAACTCGTTTTCTGTATAGATCCAAATAGGTTCCATTTGAACGAACGACTGACCGAAGTACACAAGTTAATATAAAACTGCAAAGTTGTGCAGTATGAAGCAGGAGTTGCGCAGTGTATATTCGTACACTCCGAAGAAAATATATCCCGTATCAAGCCACTTCCGCGAATATACTAGATTTTACGAATTTGTCTTATGTGCAAAATTGATACTTTCGGACGAATTTTGTTTTATACTTTAAGCAATGCTTAAATTATATTGATACAAACGCAAATAATTATATATATATATATATATATATATATATATATATATATATATATATATATATATATATATATATATATATATATATATAATACCAAATACTGATATTCTTCAATTTTTTATGCCACGCAAATACTAAGAACGGCTAAAAATATTCATTATTTGTTATTGGCAGAAATTTTGTTGAACCTTTATAATGATTGTAATATTTGTTCCATTATATTTAACAGACAGTTACCTTACAAAAATTTTGAATCGAAAGTTATAGTGGAATAGTTTATCTTTCTGAAATTCGATATCAATTTCCGAATAAAACTTGAAAATTAATTTCTTCCTTTTTGCTCAGAAAGAACAATATATGCAAATAAATCATACAGCCCATACTATTTCCTTTATTTCAAAGCTATCGAATACGTTAATCTCTTCTAAAAACGCGCTTCAACAAACTAAAACTAGATTGCCAATAATAAAAAATGAATAAAACCAATTTCGTTTCAAAATTCGGTATTTCATATCTAATTTTCAAACGAACGACTCAAAATTCTATAGTGAAATAAATATTTTTAGGTTAAATTCCTTTTACTACAGTAAATTTTTTTGAAAAACAATTTTTCAAAAGCCTAAAGTTTAAGTCTGAAAGGAAGATTGGTTAAAATAAAAATTCCCAGAGTAAATATTTCTTCAATTTATTATTCTAAAAGTTTTCCTATGTAAAATCTTAATGTAATATAATGTTTGGTGTGATAATGATATGCAAATAATCTTGACATCTTATGAAGATAATTGATCATTTCTATAGTAAACACTAAAAGAATGGTTGGAACTGTATTGAGCTACAATTAACTGAAAATATTTTCAACAATAATTTTCTATTTTTATTTGCTCATTTCTTCGAAAACATACGTTTGTGAAATATTTTTGAGGATAGACACAGTATAAATATGAAGAATTGATTCAAATATAAAAAAAATATAAGAGAAAAAATATTTGACACAAAATAATAAAAATATTAATAAAACTAAGAAATAAATTATGACATGTCGGCTAATTACACAAATAAATTAAAGAAGGAAATACTAGTGGCATATAGGATGATTTGCACGGATTTGATAAAATGCATTAGGGTACAAATTTTGCCTGCAGCAATAATAGGAAACTGACTAATATGAATAAATTTGGTTTTCTAACTTAGACAATTTCAATTTTGTAAAATCAATAGGTATCATTCGAATAAGCTTTAATTTAACATCACATCCCGAGATTGCTTAGTAAAAGGACAGATCGAAGTTAGATAGTTGATCGAAATTATCGGAAAGTAAGACTGTCAAAATAATAACATCCGTTAGTATAAAACAAAAAGGTATGGGCAATAACGTAATTGATGGTGGGAAGGAGGTGTTAATAAATTTTTGATGGTAATTTCCTTATGAGTATGAGAAAAGAATGAGAGTCGTCTAGATAGTGCATTGTATTTACAATTATATATATATATATATATATATATGTATATATATATATAATTAGAAAATTTATGGTGAAATCTTCTGATTTATATATAAACGGCAATATATTAGAACAATATGTATGTATAAATGAAAAATTTCTCTCGCTCTCTCTTTCTTTTTATATATATATATATATATATATATATATATATATATATATATAGTCGGTACAAGCATTGCTTACGATAGAAAATGCAACTAATAAGCTGGGCCAATTTTGTCTTTGTTGAGAATTGTAATTGCAGTTGGCTTAAGCTTGCAACATATACACTACTCCACGAAATGGGCTTCAAGATTACGAACACTATTAACGTTCAGATAAATGCAGTGATATTGTTTATCATAGCAGGGTATTTTTGTATATACAAATTATTATTTTACAGAGCTTAGTATTATTTGTAAAGAATTCGTCTGAGGCCTTGGTTTACACACAATTTTCCATATTCTCGACGAACTGAATGAATCCCAAAGTTGTGCAGATAATTAATATTACGCTGAATCTCAATTTCGCAAAAGATCGACAAAATTCAGAGTGCTTTAATCTTCTTTGCTTAAATCATCTTTAATGGTCAGACTAACCGGTGGAATGTAAACTTTTAATGTCACTCATATTATTCAATTGATAAAAAAATCATTTGATATTGCTTATAGAATTTTACATAACTTGCAAATTATGCATAGAAATACATTACATATTTTTAAAAGCTTCAATTAATTTAAGAAAATTTTTTATAGGTTCTAGCTTTACAAATTTGGTAATTGATGCCTATGGCAAAACAAAACATCGGAAATTTCGCTAATTTATGCCCTATCTCAATTCTATATGTTAAGTATCATAGGAGGTTAACGTAAAAGTGAAAATTATTCATTTTTAATTACATCTTGTATAAAAAACAACTTATTAATCATCGCAAGCAAAATGTAGATGATCGATGCGGAATTTGTACATCTCAAGTTGATTAGCTAAAGTGGACTGCTACGGGTTATTACTGCACATGTGGTATTTTCAATCACCAAGTCGCCGAGTAATCATCACTTCTTGGAGCACGATGTATTCTGTCGGATGAGAATCATCATCCTCATTAGTAGTTAAGACAGTTGTGTTTAATTTGTGTTGAAACTGTGCTGTGAGTTATGATATGGCCAAAAATGATCTTAGAAAAGATGGATTCAAGTAAACCAATATTGTGTGTATCTCTATTGACTATGGGTAGAATGCATCATTTCTCATTAGACAGGCAAAAGCTTTAAACAAAAATTTAATTAAGCCAGTAGAATCAATGAACGGCTGTCTACATCCTGGATAATGTATGTGTACAAACAAGGATATTTCTGTACAAAATGCAAATGGGAAATATGACAATGACGAAACACCTAATTTACTAAAACAACGGCATTTAAAATGCATATATCAGTGGTTTCCTAAACAAATCTCAATCATTAGACTATGTACACATACCGCTTGCAAGTTTTTTTTGTATTTTAAAAGTAAGGCGATGCGTAAACACCTTTGATGTGGTCTTGGTGATGTCATTGTATTATTTTTATCGTTTAAATAATTTTTCCATTAAGTTAATGCCTTATCCTAAAGTAATACATATAGTACCGATATATAGGGGATTACAAATTCCATCTAAAAAATCAATACCGATAAACGCAGATAATGTTTGAATACACATATTACCATATATATTCCTATATATGTAGTAAATACCATACATATATTTAAAAAAATTTTAATCTAATATCTGCGTATACTTCTTAGTGAACGTTTCTCGATTTCAACATGACCTACCTTTTATCATGATAGTAGAAGTATCTGAACTCTGATAAAATACATACTAAGAACTTTAAAGGGAAAAAAGATGTGCAACCAGACGTTTTGCAATTATCTGGTTCTTATTTTGCTTAACAAAGTGCTTGTTTTTGGAGTCAGCTTTTTCTTCATTCGAAATTTGTTCATACTTTTTTCCTTTTAGAGAAACTGATTTTCGTATCGAAATAATTTGATAACTAGAATTCGGATGACAATTTCCGTGATATTATCTGGCAATCTATCGACCTTGTTTTAGATAAACTAGACGTCTAAAATCAATTTCAATTGTATCTTCGTAACATAAGAGACTATTTTGTAAGCTTTGTGAATATATAAATCGTTTGAAATCATCAGACAATTATATTTATCGTTATATAATATTTTGCAGTTGAAGGAATGTTTTAGCCAAATCAACCTCTTTAAGTGAATAAACTAGAACCGATGAGTTAATTATGCTTGGATTCCACTGGGTTTTGCTATACCCAGCCATAGTCTTTATTAAGACCGCAGATGATAACAAAATTACGTTATGCGTTCATAACAAGTAAAGGTGAATGGAAAAAAACCTTAAAATCATATGACAGTTTTGCAACTAAATGAATATAATTGACAAGGAAACTTACTTCTAATGAACACAACTAATTATTACAATTTTTACCCATATATTTCGGCTCTTATGCAATAGCTAGTTCAAAATATCTAAATTCACCATTATGAAAGAAATAATCAACGAAAAATTGTGAGCGAGCGTAATTAACGCAGTCTGCCACTTATCATAGTGTGGATCATTAATGACTGTGTAGCTTTCTGCACATGATAAAAATTTAATTACTTCAAAAATAATTGACTGTGCAAGTGGTGATAACAATAATTTAAATTAAGTTTTTAAGATTGATATATATATATATATATATATATATATTTATATATATCTTTATAAATTATATATCGTATAGTGCTGGAGAGTAATTTCATTCCGTAGACTAGTTATGTGCTTATTGAGAACTTTTCACGTACTGATCTCGAATTTTCCACGGGCAGGGCTGGAACTTTGGCACTTTTGCTTCGGGGTTTTACGTTAGAAAGACTTAGTGTTTAGAGTTATAGTCCCTGATTCAAACATGCCCGATTAGGGCCCTGTCCGCGGAAAATTCTAGACAGTACGTGAAGAGTTCCAAATAAGGCGAAACCGGCCTATTAGATATATTACCTTCCCAACCCAATACGAAGGTCAGTTTTTTGTGCTAAATGTATACTTAATTGGGTTAACTTTTCTATCCAGCTCAATACCTATATTTATTAATTACTTCTTATATTTTTCGGACGATGTTGCAATGTTGTAAACATTTGTGTTTGGTGCAAATATTTGTTATGTCGCTATGTTAGTCTTATGTTATAAGTAGCCATGTGCATTGATTGCGCAACTCGCAAATAAATACGTTTGGAATGGTCTATTGAATGTCATTTGTGCCTTTGGACAAATAAATCTAATTAATTAATAAAGAAAATACGCAAAATTACAAATAAATTAAGCGCTACCACATGTTTATATATAGCATTTTATCATCAGGACGAATAAAAGTTATTTTGCAGCAAGCAAAATATTTGGCAAATTAAAACAGCGATTACAAACGCATAATTTCATATATATATATATATATATATATATATATATATACTTTATATATATATATATATATATATATATATATATATATATATATATTTATAATTTCCATTGGCCTTGCTGAAATTCACATTTTATTCTTTTAACAAATAAAGTTTTATAGGTAACAGAAATATGAAAAAAGCAGTCGTTTTCAGCAGACACGTTTCAACTATAATATAAAATAGCAGTAGCATAAAATAATCTAGAATTCGCATTTTAGCTGATCGGAAAATTTTTTTGCATAACGCTTTTGCTCCATTAAACCGTAAGGAGCTATTAATTCCAATGAAATTGGACTCGGTCTAATGTTGTTTGTATCACACTTCACTCGTAAAATCTGGACATCAGTTTCACAGTCTCGAGAGTTTACATATTACAAACATTTGAAAAATAGTACTATAAATGCTCGATCTTTTACATCTTACAATCTGAATCGATAGCCTACGAGGTAATGTATATCAGGCGATAGTCGTGGGCATTTTACGCATAAACTACAGTTTATAAAATCGGGATCCAGTTTTAAATAAAGATTTTTTCTAAATTTGATTTTATCTAGAAAAACAGTTTTTTCCATGCCAAAATTAATTTAAATTAACGGACATTCTTATAGTTTTAAGGACGAAAATTTCTACTGATTGTAGTGTTTAAAACGTTAGTAAATTACTCGTAATTTGATGATTTGTGTTTCAAGTAATATAATATTAAGCGATTTCGTATGTATCAAATTGTTAATTTAGCATACGTTATATTTATTACATATAAAATCAATCAAGATATATCCAATATTGAGTGAGATCCAGTCACATATCGAGTTGCCTCAATACAAAATTTCGTAATAGAAAATTTGTCATGTAAACATGCTAATCTCATCAATCTTACATTATCAAGCCTATTTACTTAACATCGGTATATCTCATCGCAGAACAAGTGAAAAAATTCGAAGTATTTCAATATAGACTTAATAGCAATGTCTTATCTTTCATAACAAATATTTGCTTATTCAAGCGAAAATAATTGTACTGACAAGCCTTTTAGGGGCGCATTTTTAATTCTGCTGATTTATTAACTTGCCATAAATTTTATTAAACTGCTCTCTTTATTTTTTTATATGAGAAAATAATGATGAAATATACCGTTAATTTAGCGAAGTTAATTATAATCTATGAGAGAATGAGAGGGTGGTCTACGGATATGCCCTTTTTTCTAAATTAACAACCTTACGTTCCATTGCAATTCATTCAATTTGTTTACATATTTATGTTAAATTTATTGTATATTATCAAATTAATGTCAGAAACATTTTGCTTATTAAGTTAAATCGTGTTTTTAAATTGTATAAAAACACAAGTAGCCAGGAAAAATTTTCCAAATTAAAACTCAAGTGACATATACTGTTCAACATGCAATTAAGTTTTCAAAACGAGGTAAATGAACATAGATTGCTTTTATGCAACTAGAAAAAAAACTGAGAGAAATATCTGAAACCTCAAAAAAAACAGGCCATACGTATTCAAACATAATTGGTTAGATATATGCAGTATTTAGTCATATATATTTTAACCAATTTAATTTCGGAGAAAGAACTTGGTCAAGACTTGACTCCGAAATACGTAGCTCCATTTCTTATGGTAATTGTTGAGACATCCAAGTCACACAAAAATAATGAAAATGAGCTACGAATTGCACCTATATAAAATAATAACCAAACCGTAAACAGAATATATGCTTGTAAATTGACTATAAGCTTATATCTGTTTTTGTCCAGGAGAATTCTTACTTAAACTCCATTTCTTTACAATATAAATAACCAGATATTTTAGTCGATTCATTACTTGGCGTAAATAGCCATTTCAAATATGTAAGAGAAACCTCTTCTTATATTTAATTTATATATTTGAAATCACAAATATTATCCAAATTTTATATACTGTTAATTCTTTTAAAATGCGAGTCTTAATTAAATTCATAGTGCCCTTTCCATTTGCAAAAAGCGAAAAATAATCTTTTTCAGATACAAGAACTGTTGTTTTCTCATATTCCTTGCAAATATCTACAAATTAACATCTCTTTATATATTAATTGCAAGTCAGAACAAAGTATAAAAATGTAAATGATTCTTGTGTCTGATAAAATTTATTTTTCATTTTGCACATGGCAAGGGTACCATGGATTTACAGTTCATTTTTTTTGGTAACTACGCTCAACCCAGAAATGGTTTTTTTTGTAAAAAGTAAACTTAAGCTAAATCAATCACGTCCTTAGTATTATATTTTAAAATGCAATCGGGTGTTTAATAATAGTTGTATTTCGAAATTAAAATCCCTTTAGTACGATTAGATATTTGCACAATTATGTTAACAAAGTATATTAGGTTTTTCATTAAATGCGTCATATTAAAGTAAAATCATGATATTGCTGGCCTTAACTTATTTGTTTAATATAATTTCCAAATAACTTATCACTGCGCGTGGAAACTATAATACTAAGAAGCGAGAGAGTTCAATTTGGGAAGTATGAATACAGGAACAGTTTTAACACACAAAATAGAATGTTTAAATCAAATTTATATCAGATCAACTTTCTTTAATAAAATTTAATTATCTGTTTTTCGATATTGTATTAAACGGGACAAAATGGTAAAGAGGACATGAAAATCTTCGATTTCAACAAGTTCCAGAGAAAGGTACACACCAAGTGGTTCAGAATATTTATCCTTATGTTCATTGAACATTACCTAATAATAAGCGCGTGCTTATTCTTTATACTACACAAAGCTGAATTTTTCTTTAATATTTTAAAAGAGATGTAGATTTAACTTTATTTTCTAAAGTAAAAATTAAGAGAAAATCCAGAACTTTTTGACAGATTTTAAAATTTTTTAAAGTCCAGTGCGTATATCTCTATTATACTTTAATGATATATTCAGCAAATTCCAGTTTGTTAGGATAGAAACCAGTTTAGTTTTGAATGCTAACTGCAACTACAATTTATAATATCCTACAAATTTATAATGATAAACATAAATATTAGCAAATATTTGAACCACATCTTTCGCATTTTCTTGTCAATTATATACAGATGAACTTTTATATATATAGATGAAGAGAGAGAGAGAGAGTGAGAGAGAGAGAGATAAACCGAAAAGTAAATTTAAGCAGAAAGGATCGAGAAATATAGGCACGAAATAAAATTTACGCTCACCCCTTCCAATTCAGGCTCAATGTCCCAATCTAACGCATGCAATTCGTCCATTTAAATTAAGCCACGGTAATTTCGCTTAGTTGGGTTTACACAACAGTTAGATACAAACATACACGCGACGCATGCCTAACTGATGAAAAATCAATTAATAATTATAAGACAAACAGCCAAATATACAAATATCTTTATTAAATAAACTATCCTGATTGTGTTATGAGACCTCCGATAAAGGGTGACCGATGATAAATCTCGACAAATTATAAAAATAATACCAAAATAAGAAGAATTTGGAAGCAATCCTCTGTTAGTCACAACACAGAAAAAGTAATGTTATAGTAACGGGTTTTACAAAAAAATTTAAATTAATAAATAAACCATTGAAATATTTAAATTTCAAATTTTTGACTGCTTTTTCAAAAAAAATGTACTCGCTTCATTTGATTTCGTACCAATGCGCCGTAGTATGCGAAAGACTTTTGGGGTAATTAGGCATAGATGCACGATAATCCGAAGATCATAAATTTATTTTTGTATAATAATGTAAAGATTTGCAGATGGTAAGCGTACCTATAAATAATATACAAGACAGATAAAAATAGTAAGTGAAAAATTCTATGCCAGCCACCTTATATGTATGTTATTTTAACTAATATCTCGTAACCAATTAGGGTATTTGAGAAAAATCTTCCACTTTACGTAATCTTTGAAAGAGGTTGAATAAAGTCTAAACAGGTTGTTGAAAATAAAAATATCAGATATATATATATATATATATATATATATATATATATATATATATATATATATACAACATAAAGTATGAAATTGAAGAATAATATGCCGGCCAAGAATTTAAGCAATTGAAAGAGATTGAAACTAATAAAGTAATTTTCGAAATAACTGACAACAATTATAAGAACAGCAATTTCTAAAGAATTTATACTAGAACACCATCTAATTGGCAAACCGATTCGAATAAAATTTTGCAATACAGGGAGAATTTATGTAAAAGCTTCTTAAACGACGCACCCAAAACAGTTGAGTGTTGGACAATTAATAAAACAATTAAAAATCAATCAAAATAATAAAAACGTATGAGCCGCATCAAAGCTTTGTTTCTGAGATGCATTTCAGTGACGGTAGACTTGCACATACAAATTTAAAAAGTTAATTATCCATGAAGTAACGGACCTGTACTTACAACTGAAACAAAGCAAACAAATATACCTAAACTTGCTCCGTTAATTATACCAATTTTCAAAAAAGTAAACGTATAATCATACTGAAAAAGTAGACAACTACTTAAAGTTTAAACGATCATATAATATGATATTAATCAAAATAAACCATCTAAACTGAAACTAAGCTCGATTTCAGCAGTTTAGACATAAAGATTTGACTGGTTAGCTACATTATTCTATACTGGTTCAGTTGCCCATCCGATTGAACGATAGATTGGATAATACTTATCGTATATTTTTTACGTCTTAATTGAGTATGCAAATGGTTAATTTATTTTCTTATCTAGCTATTGATACATGCACGCAATTTCTGGGTTTATTAATCAGAATCTCCTAGAAACCTTTCATTTATATTATTCAGTGAACTAGAGAGTTAACGTATAAATCTGCTTTATTTTTATCGCCTACGCTACAAGCTGTATAAAATTAGGCCTCCTATATGAACTTTGTAATATCGGTATATAGCGATGTCAATTATATTTAAATGATTGCTCAAATATTATTCTTACCATGTCACGTAGAAACAACAATTTTATGTTCTTTTATGTGAAAATTGATTTACGGAGTAAAACGTTAGTTTTTTAAGCACACTGTTAATTAAATATTTACTGGGAATAAGTATATGACGAGGCTATATAAGCCGACAATATTTTACACACTTTTAGCTTATATATCACATCACTAAAGACGTTAATCATTGTATCAACATTCTTATTAGGACTAGAACAGTCATTCTAACCCGACTGGGGTTAGAGAAACCAGAGATAGACGGAACGGGACATGTAGAATAGAATTTGTTTTAGTACAACAGCAGAATGAGAGAGACAGAGAGGATAGAAATCCTCTTTAAATAAATGCCATTATCACATCTTCACAAATTGAGAGATTAAAAGCAATAGAAAACAGAAACAGATAACAATCACCCCTTTGAGTTGGAAACAAACAGTTAATAATTGTAGTGGGCGTAAATTAATCGCAAACCGGTGTGTTCTGTGGGTAGCTACGGGCGGTGAAACGCATCCGTACGAGCGATGAATGGTTCAATAAATAAAACAAGATTGGTATTAACCCCAAGTTTGTAAACTTGATTGAAATTTATATATATTATCACTGGCCAATATTTAATTGTTTCAAAGAAAAAATAAATTTAAAATAGGCTTGTTCTTAGTTTCTTTCAATTTGTGTGAATCCGAAGAAATAAATGTAAACAAAGAAGTTACGTACTGATTTTTTGAAACTTTAAGCAGTTAACAAAGTATATAATAATTATAAATATGAACCACACTTCTGATATGAAATCAACACCAATCAAAAGTAGCAAAATTCACCATACTATTGCGACAATCATTGCGTTTATGTTGCATACTCACATACAGTATTCTTGAATACTACCTTGCCATATATAATATAATGCGTAAACCAACGGTTATGAATCTATGTAGCAAGTGTGGCAAGTTTAACATTTAAAGCAAAAGTGTATTGACAGCAAACTGCGCGCTGATTGCATAATTGTTGTCGGTACGTTTTTTCAAGCCGCTGTCAAGGTTTAAATCAGTCACAAATTGACAAATGTAAACTCTGATACCATTAGCCTAGTTCATTGTTTAAAACGTTAAATCTGGAGTAGATCATCGATTGCTTCAATATCCAACAATTCCTCCTAAACAAGCCACCAACAAGACTAGAATAGAAATACGTAAAGAAATAGGGATTTTTCGCGTTGATTTTTAAAATGAATCTATAAATAAATCGTAGATAATACTTGAATTTATTTCTTATTTTCAGACTAGTTATTATCTTTCCAGCAGATGGCGGGCATTTTCAATTATGCTTATATATGCGTCAATTTTAAAATAAATAAGGCACAACATACAGTTTGTAGAGGACCAACGAAAGCCCTTCACTTAGTCAGTATTATATATGGCATAACTTACATAAAACCAATTATATTTAGACAATGTTTTGTACAACCACAATTTGGCGACAGCCATTAGTTGCTTAGTTAAGCAAAGAATCAACATTCTGCATGCAAAATAAACTAATATTAAACGGGGCATGACTGCTTTAATTATTATTTCATATTATACAGCACAATAACAAATGTTAATTATAACGTTTTTCACGTGCAATTAAAATCATCAATATCGTCGTCAGATGCAGGATGTTAGATCGAGCAGACGTCAACTTTGCATATATATATAACATATGGTGCCATATATATATATATATATATCTGAACGAATTGTTCCGCATAATATTATGAACGGTGTTTCGCTTCACCGCACTGCATAGACGCTGGCGGACCAATGGTGGTCCGGTTTTAACGCCATATTTATTCTCGACGGAAGAAATAATTAAAAATGGGACATCATCTAATTTTTTTTTTTTGTATCTTGGAAAAAAAGGTTATTCATACATTATATATATTATTATATATATATATATATATATATATATATTCAGCAGGTGTGAACCTTCGAAACATTAACAGTCAGACTTTCATTGGGCGTGGGCAATTTTATTTCATGTATAGATGTGTGCTGACAAAGCTGACTTGCACAAAGTAATGAAGACTAATGAGAAATGCAAGCTGATGTTCAGATATGAAGATAAATAAATAAACACGTATAAAAATATAAAAGTACTATAAAGAAAACTTTAAGGACGGCAATTATAAAACCCTACATTAGCCTGGTTAGGCTTAGAATTTTTATTAACCAAGTTTGAAAATCGTATCATATTGAATAAACACATCATCGATAGTACAATTTCAAAAAACAAGTTAACATAAAGTGCTGCAGTGCCAGGAGGATATAATTTATTTTGAAAGTGCACGTAGAATGATTTCATTCTACTTCCAAGCTGACTATTAAAGAGCCTCTGCTAAAATTAACAATTAACCGCTCCTCCTTAATGGATCCACGTAAGAAGTTTACTGCCATTTAAATATAACCTACTTTCAAGAGAAAAGTTTATATATTTCCTTTAATTGAAATAAGTTATGAAAATTAATTCGGCGGTGAATTGGTCAAAGTGAAAGGAGGACCGAAAAAAATTTTGGGATCAGCATTTTTTAAACAAAAACTAAATGGTAGAAAAAACGCATTTGATAAAAGGATGTCACAAAGGAAATGAAATGTTGAAGATTACAAATTAATGGACTATTTCTTTAAATAGTGTGGAGCGTAAATCTAAAATCTACTGATGAATATCAGTTAATAGGGCCATGTGTTAGACGACTTGATGCAGTTTGCCCTCACTCCGAATTTCGCCTACACTGTTTGTCATATTTAAACTAACTTGTTTTAAAATCAATTAAAAAAGCAATTGCTCCTCCATTGTGGCTTATTTAATCGTTGAAAAAGAAGGCCAATTGAATAAAAATATATATAGGATACCAGTCGCCAAAATTATAAGTAGAAAATTGGCTGAAAAACTCAAAAAAACAGTGAATTAAATCGGCATGATATAGGCGTTCCTCGTTCAGTTCGCCAAACTAAGAGTAGAAAGCATGATTCTTCTATATAAATAACGGACTAACTAATAATAACTTGTGCATACGATTTTAAATGGCCTTACAAAATTAGCTGAGGGTAAGCGCGACAATAACATTTCTAAATATCGTATAAATCTCTATCTGATTTATTCAACTGGTTCCAATTATGCTCGGCATTATGAAAACCAATAATGTGCGCTCATATTGTCTCCTTATACCTTTGCAAATTTATGAGTTCTGTAGAGCACCTGAGTTTGGTTGAATCGACTTCTTAAACAGATCCAAAATGAAGGCGTAAGTAGACGCGCGTTCATGTGGGAAAATCACTGGTGTGTTTAGTGAACAAAAATAAACTTGCACGCAAAATACACGCGGATTTTATTTCTATTCAATTCTACGCAGATGCTAAAATTTTAGTGTGTACGAAAATGCAACCTTTTGCTTAAAAACCGTTCAATTTAGAAGTTTAATTAAAGATAAATTCCCGCTATTAGTAGATTTGTTTTCGTCTTTTTTTATGTGTCGTTTTAATTATCCTCCGAGCCAGCCGTATTCTTGGCTGATCTGAATAAACAAATTAGTTAATATAAAGCTAACATTTTTGGGATAACGTGCATATGCGCTTGCACGACCGTATATACACAATTTAAAAAAAATTGATTCAGTTTACATTACCCAATGGGGATTTCTTGAAATATTTCCATAATTTTTAACTAGTTCAACCAAAATGTACTTTGTATATTAACACAAATTTGAAGGATAAAATGATTTTTACAAAACAAAATAAGAAATGTCGTTTCCGATAGATCGAACCTAGTCAGAAATCCCTGATTTCTCATCAAGATATCTTTATGCTTTCAATAAGCAAGAATAGATCACAAGGAGATGCTCCATACGCAAATATATATATACGCGCGTAAATATAATTAACTCGTTTTTCATCAATTCGCGCAGTTATCTGACAGAATTTCCTTGGCATACATTTAGAAATACGCTCGATTTGGAGCTAAGTTACACATAAAATGCGTGCAGATTTTATCAAAATGCTAGCGTAATTTTACGTTCTTTTAAATCTATGATAGCCAGTTCGAACTACGAAACGAATCGAGCAACAATGACAGGTGTATTCATAGACGATATTGAGCAGGTTGAGTACTAAAGATAGGTCAATCATTTGCTTTCGTTCAGCGTTTTTTTTAAATAGTAAATTTATATATTCAAATTAGTTAATTTATAGACACTTCTCTGATAATATTCTGTAATAGTTCTATTTTTAAACCAAATTGATTGTCAAATTTAGTGTTTGCTAATTTGGAACTGCGCTGTGATTATGGTTTCATAATATAGTCGAAGTCTGCATTTGGAATATTTTCCTCCTAAGACCATTCTCATTTTTTGCATGTATACATAAGCGTAGATTTGAGATATATAAAAATTATATAACCCGATATTTTATTGGAGGTTAATTTCAGGGAAAATTGGCTACTTTAACTGTGCCTCATTCAAATATTTTTATAATAAGTTTATTCTTTAACATATAACGTGTTCATAAATTCACATTATTCATACACAAAAATGGATAAATATTTACTTAGTAGAACTACTTTAGAAGGTATAAAATTTATTTCCGTGCACGAACTTCAGTGAAAGAAACCCTAACTTTAATGGAAGGCATTCTCTAGTCAATATAGAGGCAGTAGTAAAGTTTTCAATATCATATACATGAGCATTAAAAATTGAAACATCATTTGTGTTAAAAATTGTTCTATGCTGCATTTTGGTAGCTACAAAACGGTAGAAACGTTTTTTATGTGCGTATCAATTAATCAGCAACTGCATTCCTTTTAGCTGCGTTAGTATGATATATGTGCCATAGGATATATGCTGCTTTAGAAGCAAGGTTGCTAAAAAACGAGTAAATGAAAAAAATTAGCCAGCAAATTGTTGAATAACACCGTAAATGAAGCAAAACACATTTCACAAAGCATCACACGGTAGCAAGTGAATATCTTAGACATTAAAAAGCGCTCGACATTTTAAATGCAGAAAAACGAACCTATCATCCAGCAGGCAATCATTTTGCACTTACATAAATTGTGTACGGTGCGATCGAGGAAGGGTTACCTCCAGTGTTCAACGAATTGCCGCCATGAAGCAACATTTTATTCTGTGAAAAAAGAAATAATGAAACAATCATCAGGCTGTTAAATGTTTACGCTTTTGTTTACAAGATTAATTTCACCAACTGTTTTCCATGATACGGATACTGAAGTTCATTCTGATTATGTTACAGATAGCACCAGTGTCGAAAATGTTTCAAGTAAACTAAATTTGCTTTTATCAATGATTTTGTGTTTTTGTCTAAATTGCGGATCTTGATAAGTTTTTCCGCTGTTGGTTCAAACATTTTCTTAACATACTGACCCCGAAATAACGGAGATTACAGTGATGCTAATATTATTCTTGGACTGATGGAAATTTTCACAACATGAACTGCGGCATTCTAACCACATTAGGTAGATTTATGCTGTTCAAACTCTTTTTTCGATGCATAGGTCCATTAGATATAGTTTTAAGAAGGTATATAAGTTACCTCGTATGAGAAAGCTAATAAGATATCCGTTGAAATTTTCCAATGCTCTAACGGTTTTAGAATCAGCAGCATGGCAGCTTGGAAGGTAAATAGATTTGAAACTAATCTTATTTTCATGTATTTTTAAGGCTTTAAAGCATTAAAGAGCACCATCATTATTCTTCTTCTCTGCTTATTGTGAGAGCATGAGAGAAAATATAAAATTTATACCAATAATATGGTAAAACAGCGAAAAGTCGTTTCTGGCGCACAGCACAAGAAAAAAATATTGTGTTTCAAATAAATTTTGGTTGCTAAATATATCATTCAACATCCAAATTTTATAAGATAAGTAATTAGTATTATGAAGTCACGCTACCATATAACATAAATCAGAAAAATGCCTAATTATCATTGGCTGACAGTTAATCTTGTTAGGCAAGAGCTTCCTGTTATATAAACGTGATGCAAGGCATGGTAATTTGTCTGCGCACTTTAACATTTTCTGGACCTAATAACTTCACCATTTATTTATAATTGAAAACATAGTTTATTATGCTAACTGCACATACTACTTGAGATTCCACTAACCAAACTGAACTGGTCAAAAGAGACATATTGGTATCAGCTCGATCAAGCAAACAAAAACTGCAGTGATGAACTTGACATTAGATACACCATGTCTAACTTAGCCTACAGTTAAATCTCATATTTACAAGGAAGAGATGGACAACAAAAGCTTACTAGAATGGCTCATTGCACTCGCTTATGCTCCGATACAGAAAAGCACACGGCGTAATCACGGGCAAAGCTAACAAAGTGTATAAAGTTAAAGGTGATAAAGAATATAATAACTCTTAGCTCAGAATGTGTTTAAAGTCTTAACATTAATCTTGTGAATTCCAGTTCGAGAGAAGATGACCGTAGTGTTCTTCATTTATTCGCGAAATTAATCTGAATTATTCAACGCTTGAATAATTAAACATTTGAACCAATCTCCTTTATTCAAGTATGTATTAGGTGTTGCGAACCTAGTAACAAATTAGTTCAGTTGTGACCAGAAGGATAAATCAAAAGCAGCATGAACGGAAAGTATAATCTCATGCACATTCGTTTCGTGCTTACTGGCGACTCATCAGTAGGAGCCGGTATTACGCCCTTTAACCACTATATATTTGGTCGAAAAATTTGGAATAATAGGACGGTCCTATTATTCCACATTCTTGATCCCAACGGTACGCGTCATTGTCCAGAGATATGCACAGTTTAAGCCGCCTATATGTTGTTGGACATTATCGCTAAACTGTATTTTTGTGCTACCTTATCTAGTATCTTCCTTCAAATTAATCAAGTTTCTTCAGAGGTAGCGTCTTAAGCCTCATCTAGACAGTCGGCGCTTATTCAATGAATTCCAATCTGTAGCAGATTTTCGTTAGCGCTTATTTATTGGCACGTATAATTCCGAGGTATAGAATGTCGTAAATTGCCAGAATTTTTCAGTGAATAATTGCATCTTGAATAATTTTCATTAGATTTGAATATTATTTTGTCTATCATTTGAGGCCTGTAAGGTATTCCAAATACTGATTAGAGTAAAGTCCAAAGTTAACCTGGTGAGGGTGGATATTTCTAACTGCGCAATGATATAGCATTGATAGACATCAAGAAAGCCGAACAAATAACAGAAAATAATTCTGGCCTCATAATCTTACCGTACGCCCAATCGAATTATTAAAAGAGCTAGAAAAGTATTGGTGCTTGACTATTATTGCATGAACTACTGGTATAATTTTATCTAAATTATGCGTTTTGTGCTTACAAGCCACTCGTCAATTGGAGCCACCACTACGCCCAACACACATTATCCATTTGCTCAGGAAATGTGCGAAAGCTAAACGATACCATCTCCTGCAATATGTGCATTGACGAAGTAATAGAGTCAACTTCAAGTAGTCTACGCCAATGCGAATACAAAGCTAATGCACTATATAATGATACCACACCTATAATGTGTATCAAAACTATAGTTTTGTAGGCAGGTTAAATCGTTCAAAAATTGAGATTAAGAGTGATGTGTATACACCTGCCACTCCAAAAAAATCCTTAAACTCTGGCCTCGAGCGACATCACTTATCACATATCAACGTAATCATGGCATAATTTAATGACAGCTGTAATAGTTCTTTAAATCAAGTTTGCGAGCATGAAGTAAGCTCCAATCCCATTGTATTTAACCAGTCGTCGAACAACATAACAAAACTAACGCCAGTCGTAACGCACTGATTTGATTCGACCTTCCATGATCATCATCATTTTACGACGGAAAACTGACTAGCAAGGATAAAATCGCATTGCATATACATGGAAAACAAAATTAGATATGCGGCTCTCACCTCTAGAAGCCTTGAATACATTGTAAGTGACTGAAAATATCGGCTGCACAATTTCTATACAGTCACGAACATTAGTTGTTTTTAGCTTTCGCCACACACACACACACACACATATATATA